>PVHX01005036.1:32825-117418 GCA_004024805.1 Geosciurus inauris | reverse complement strand
TGATACCAAGGTAGTTGTTGAGGTAAATGTAGTCTATTTTAACAAATAGTGTTGGATAAATGGAGCCCATCTGTAGACAAGAAGAAAGAAGAATATATTGATCCTTACTCCATACCTTACACAAGAAAATAAAACACAATCATTGTAGGTCTAAATATGAGGTAGCAAAACTATAAAGCTACATAAAAGAAAACACAGGGGAAAATGTTGGTGACATTGGATTAGGAGAATTTTTTTATGTTTGACTCTTGAAACAATTTATAAAAGAAAAAAATATGATAAATTGAACTTCTAAATTTTTGCTCTTGAAAAGACACTTAAGAAAATGACAAGGCAACATAGACACTTGCAAAACATAGCTGAAAAGACTTCTATCCAGAATATATAAAGAACTCTTATAACAAGAAAAAGACAAAAAAAGAAAAACCCTAGTATAAACAATGAAATATTTGAATAAACACTTTATCAAATAGGATATACAAGTAGAAAATAACCACATAGTAGGATGTTCAATATAATTTTTCATTAGGCAAATTCAAATTCAAACCACAAATGATATAATATTACTCATCTATCAGAATAAGCTACAATAAAAGTATTCTGGCAAAAATGAGATTTGGAGAGATGTAAAAAATTGAAGATCCTTACATTGCTGCTGGAAATGGAGTTTAGCAAGGCAACTTAGAAATAGTTTTTTTAAAACATTAACATAGATTTACCATATGGGTAAGTTATTTCACTCCTGGATATTTACCTAGGAAAAATAAAAACTAATGTCCCTCCCTAAATACTATATAAAAGCTGAGAGCAGAATTAGTCTTGGTCCATTCAGGCTGTTAAAACAAAATGTCATAAGTTGAGGATTTTATTAAAATGGAAATTTATTTCTCACAGTTCTAGAGGCTGAGAAGTTCAAGATCAAAGCACTAGAACACTGTCCTCTAGTGATTTCCCATTTCCCAGTTCATAGAAGATGACTTCTTAAGTTTTCATATGGTGAGAGGCAAGGTACTTCTAAGTGTGCTTATTCCATTGATAGGATTTCTATCCTTAAGATCTAATCTCCTCCCAGCAGCCCCATATCTAGATACTAACATACTGGGAATTAGGCTTCAACATATGAATGGGAAGGGGCAGGAATATTAAGATTAAAGCCATCATTATTTATAACAAAAATGTAAACACCAGATATGCCCATCAATTAATGAATAGGTAAAGGAAATGTAGTATATTAACATAATAAAATATTACGCAATTGTGTGGAAGATAGACCATAGATGCATGCTACAAAATGAATGAGTATCAAAAATATGCTATTGAAAGAAGTTAGAAACAAATAAATATATGACCCCATCTATATAAAAATTAAACATAATTTAAATAAAATTCATGAGAACAAAGTTGCCCAAGATAAATCAGACTACTTAGTAAAAGCTGAAAGAGGAAAATTTACTTGATGGTGATAGAAGTTGGAATATAAGGTAATGCTGAGCAGGGAAAGGAAATACTTGGGAAAGGATGGGTGAGCAATGTATGAAGTGCTGACAATAGTATATTTCTTGATTACATTATTTTCAGTTTGTGAGATGTGAGCTTTCCACATGTTTTGTTTAGTTTTCTGCATGAAGGCTATACATCAAAATCTCCCTGAAGTAAGGCCAATGTAAACATTATGTAGGCTATGAATTAAATAAAATATAAAATCTAGGCAATATTCTTTTACAAATTTTTTTAGTTGTCAATGGACCTTTATTTTATTTATTTATATGTGGTACTGAGAATTGAACCCAGTGCCTCACACATGCAAGGCAAGCGCTCTGCCACTGAGCCACAACCCCAGCTCTAGGCAGTACTCTTTAGAGAAATTCAAAGAGGAATAAGTGTTGTAAAAGCTTTGCGTTTTAAATATAAAATGGAAAGCATACAATTACATTCTCTTTGACAAAAAAGAAAATCAATTTTTGAACTGCAATAAGTAGGGAAATTATATTCCATTTAAAATATAAAGGATCAGGGGGAAAAGTAGATTTAAATATATGTTTTAATTGTAGAATTATAGTGTTCTTAAGCATTACAATGAACTTTTTAATAATTTTGGTTTCATTAAAATTATTACTTAAATCTTAGTATTATTCTTGGGAAATTATATCCTAAGGATTTAATTTTGGTTTCTCTGTAAATTTGCCACTTAATTATTCCTAATATGAAAGTTTATACATTGTTCATTTTATACATCCACTCAGTTGAAAAAAATATCACTAAAACAGGAAATAAAGCCCTCCAGAGGACCAGCCTCTCCAGCTTCAACTCCTCCACTGCTTGCTTTGGCTTTCAGCACTCTAGCCAAACTGACCTTTCTATTTCTTTGTCATGCTTTGGAATCTATAAGAAAAAGCTCCAAAAGCAGAACACTCATTTTTTTTAAACCTCTGATGCTTCTCTGAATGCCAGCTGTGGATGATTGCCTGAATTATTGGCCCTGAATTTTCATACCTCCCTGCACCCATAACTCTTGGTTATGCCCTTGCACACTGACTCTGGGCCAGGCCTTGTGGCTTACTTTGACTGATGGGAAAGTAGCAAATTTGCAACAAGTGAAGGCTTGAGAAAGCAATTAAGCGTTTTCACTATTTTGCTCTTCTGCCAAGCCTGCTGGAAGATAAGGACTGGTGCAAAGCTAAATCACTCCAGATGTCCCAGCTATGGATACTCTATACCATTACAGCCTACATGTGAAAGAGTCCAGTCAAGATACTAAGAGCCTGCTAGCAGAGATACTGCTGATCACAGGCCGTATTCTACCCTGTTGAAGCTAGAATAAGCACCTAGCTAATCTGCATATTTGTGAACTACACTTAACTGTTTTAAGGCATCAAATGTTGGAGGTAGTTTGTTACATAGCAACATTTTAGCAAGAGAAACTGATGCAATCACCATTCACTTCATAGATTCTCTTTGCCATACACAGCAAGAATCAGAATAATGCCACAGAAAATGAGCCATAGCAGTCTTCTGATTTGAGGTGATTTGTATGTGTGTGTGTAATTGTGCCAAATATAGCCTGCAACTCTAACAAATTATAACCTGAAATTGACACTAGCATTATCAGTTATTTTTAAAAATTTTATTTCTGATTAAAATGTTATTCTTATGGGCTCTAAATACATACACAAAAAAGTAGGAGCTACTCGTCTCTTCCACAGTACACATCCCTGCAATATCTTCTACCTGGGACCACTTTACCTACAGTTTCCTATTTTCATTGCATTTCTGCACCTTTTTGCAGATGCCTCTTCATTCTTTACACCTCATTTGTGGCTTCTTGGATGACTTCCTGGACTTCACTAAATCAGTCAACATATTCTCCTTTCATGATGTAGTTCTTATTGATAGCATTCTTCATATGATATAGATTTATAATTAGTTTTGAATTCCTCATGTTAATTATCTGTCATTGCATATTCTTGCTTACCATTTTGTTCCACCATTGAACATAATACTTGGTTCATAAAGTACCATAATGATTTGGTGATTGGATAAATAAATTTAAAGTAATTAAATAACCAGTGAAAATTAATTTGAGAATTGAACACTGTATTTGGAAATATATTTGCATAAGATAAAATTTTAATTCTCTTTACTTTTCCATTTCAAGGATTTTGAATACATCTGAACTTTTATAAAATAAGCAAATTAAACAATTAAAAATATCTAGAATGTTTCAGAAATGCCTGCCAACAGAGTAAAAACATGAAACTTTTGAGGACTTGAGCAACATTATGAAAATTATTTTTATTCATTAAAATCTAAGCTGCTACATCTCAATAATTATGGAAAAGATTACAAAGAAATCCCATCTATCAAATTAATAAATCTATTTCAGAATCATTTAAGCAGTAGTTTAATAATGGGATGAAAATATTCATGTTATATTTTAATATCTACATAATCATTTGAGTTCCTTGGTGAAAGTGAAAACAAAGAATGTAGATGTAAAGCCTATTTTACCACTTAGTGTCTCTTTCTATATATATCCCCTACTATATGTATATAGTGTGTGTGTGTGTGTGTGTGTGTATATATATATATATATATATATACACATATATATATATATCCCCTACTAATTGCAATTAGATATTTAATAGAAAATTGAAGTGAAATGTTGAAATAATTTGTTGATGCATATATCAACAAATCAGCATCAACTGCTTTATGATTAACTTTTAAATACATAAATGAAGGGATATTAATATAACCTTTTATATTTTGATGTTATAATAGAGTAGCATATATAATATTTAATTAGATTGCATAGTAACGTTTTTGCTGCATCTAATTGGAATAAACTGATTATTAGATGATATGATAATGTTCACTCAATCAAACTTTTCTGAGTGCACAATATAAAGTTGCAATGTAAATATCATTTAGTGAGCACCTCTTATATGGATCTATCAGTCTAAGTACTAAACATTTTTGGTCTCTGGAAAATAGAAGTTCTTATCCCCATGTTATAAATCATAACATTAGGCTCTGAAAGGTTCATCCTTTCATGAAAAGCTCTGCCCAAGGTTTTATCCTTTGTAAGTGGTATTATTGAGATTTTAACTTGAAACTATTTATTTAAAACATTATACTTTAATCACACACCCTTCTATGTCCCCAAAAGAATGTAAATATGAGTAAAGATAATGTGTATTTTTATTTTAAATGAATTTTAAAAAATCTATCTCATAAATCAGTTAATGATAAATTGTTCATTCATAAAAATAAATTTACAATAATGTTTAAACTATTAATTGTAATTAATTCCAAATTATACAGTTTCTTCTCATTTGTTCTGTAGAAGTATTCTATACAATATATGAGACTGGTAGTATTATCCATATTTAATGATGTGAAAACAGTGCTTCCCAATGGATAGGCAGGTCATTTAATCACACATCACATCGATTGTTAATTGCTAAGTCAGTACATAGCACAGATAGGGTTTGATTTTCCATCATCCCTCCTTGTTGCTTTTTCCAAAGACAATCTAAAAGAAGACAATTCTCCAGGATCTATTGCATATATGCACCTCCTACAAGCAGAGGCACTGTTATTCTAGACTACTTTTTCAAAGATATTTTCATATGGAAAACTCTTGAACAACATATACAGTATTTCACTCTGGAACAAAAGTCAGCCATATTCACTGCATATTTTGAGATATGGGCTCACTAAATTCAGGCTACCTCTCCTGTAATATAACCACCTGAGATTCTAAGGATTTGGCAATGCTGATTGTGTCCACTTGCTCTATCTTTTAGATGAGAAATGCATAGATAATTCCGACTGACTCTCAAAGTTTAGTTATACAATATTTCAATTTACCAAAAATATTTGTATCATGGTTATTATTTCTAAAACAACACTCAAGGTTACTTCTTAATTCTGTTCCATTTGATTTAAAACATTCTAATTTTCTTTAAAAGAAAATCACATGTAACACGTTTTTGTTACTTTCTTGTGTGTTATTTTCCATTTATAATATTTAAATGTTTAAATAACTATACCCAATATTTATTTTCCAATGTTGATTTTATTTGGAAGTGCATGTTTTGCCACAAATTTTGCTTTTCTGGAATGCAATGCAGATTATTGCTGATTAATTATTGTAATTATAATTATTACACTCTATATATCTTGAATTTGAGGGGATCATGCATTACCTCACATTTATGATAACTCATGGGTTCTGAAGTAAATAGTCAATAATACCATCTCTTACAAAGTTAACTAGTATTAGAAGTCCTGAAAATTCCATCCTTAGTAGTTAGGTATCAAAACAGGAGAGATTTTTTTAAGAATATTTTTCAGAAGCACCTTTAATCTGGGATCACCTTGATGGGAAAATGCTTTGATATATTTTATTTTAGCAATTAACTCCAGGAGGAATTAGTTATTTAGTATTAAGTAGTTTCTTCTCTCATAGGGTAATTACTGTTCTTTGGTCAAGAATATTCATTAAGCTTGAATTCTTGCTCTAAATGTATCTTGTTTTTGACATTATTGCTGTTACTGATTTTTTTTTTTTTTTGAGCAAGAAATCTTGGATATTTTCAGGTCTTGTAAGTATCTTAGGTAAATATAGTTTTATTTGAGCTCACTCAAATGCAAGTAATCTGCATCTTGGTAATAGCCATTTTCCAAATTGATAATATATTGCAGAGATTTTAAAAGTTAAGAATAATAAATAAACCCAGGCGCAGTGGCGCAAGCCTGTAATCCCAGCACTTAGGGAGGCTGAGACAGGAGAATCGCGAGTTCAAAGCCAGCCTCAGCAATGGCGAGCGCTAAGCAACTCAGTGAGACCCTGTCTCTACATACAACACAAAATAGGGCTGGGGATGTGGCTCAGTGGTCGAGTACCCTTGAGTTCAATCTCCAGTACCAAAAAAAAAATAAAATAAAATAAAAATAAAATAATAAATAGAAACTAAAACAAATGTATTCAGGAATATAAAACATCAAGAATAAAATTATGAGACTAAAATTCATGAGTAGTAAGGAAACCAGTGTGGGTGGCACAGAGGTTCTACACTACAGAACAGTGATGGAAAAAGCTGTGAAGAAATGTAATCATATGTGCACTTAATGCTGGAGGCAATGGAATCCTTGAAAACTGAATACTGGAAGCAGAAACTTCTCTGAATAGCAGCCTATCATAACAAGGTGGGTTAGAGAAGAGGCTATATCTTATCTTTCTATCTCCAGAGCATAGTATAATGAAAAGAATAAAATATGTTTTGAGAAAAAGTAAATAAAGAGGAAGAAAGAGACTAGAGCCAGTAATACTCTACATTCTAATTGAAAGAGTCTCAATTCAGAATAAGCATAGGATTTAAAATTTCATGAAAAATATAATAAACTGATCAACTTGAAAAAATAAGGTATCAAAAACAATGCTGACATTTTAAACTGATAAAGCAGTGGGAGAAAGAAGGATGTAAAAATAATGAGCTAGTTTTTAAAAAGTAATTTTAGAAGTGTTGGAGTTTAGAGAGAAAATTCACTAGTAAGAAGAGCCATAATCAGCTAGAATGAAATATAAGACAAAATCCCTAATGAGCGGTCAGTCATGAAAATTTGCACATGAGGTCTTCATAGACATCACAGTAAAAATATATAAGAACATAAACTGGTTCTTTATAGCTTCTTTTTTTAAAATTTCTTTTTACTTGTAGATGGACACAGGTGGACACACATTATTTATTTATTTTTATGTGGTGCTGAGGACCAAACCCAGAACCTTACATGTGCTAGGCAAGTGCTCTACCACTGAACCACAACCCCAGCCCTCTTTATAGCTTCTTGGTTCTTGATATCTTCACTGTACAATGTAGTAGTCATTTAGCCATATGTGGTACTTTAAATGTCAACAGTGTAAATTCAGATGTGTTTTCTGCATAAAATTCAACAATGATTTCATCCTTAACATGAAATAAAGAATATATAAGAATAATGCTTATACCAATCAGTTGTGAAAATAATATTTTGGATTTATTAATGGAAATCAGATGTACTACTAAAATTAATATCACTTTACTTTTACTTTTTATTAAGATAGCTACTAGATTATTTTAAGTGGAACAGGTAGCACACATTTTATTGTTCTTGAACAGTATGGCTTTTGATGGCCAATGATGATGTGTGTGATTTTTACAGTAGTAAATTAGGTAAAGGCTTTGTCTAAATCTGATAGTCTTTGAATGCATAGACTTTGTCCTCCTGTCATCTCTGTCCTTAACATAATGTCTGACAGATGTTTAATAAAAAGACACTAATAATTTGTGTCTTGAATTATCAAAAATAATTATATGTAATCAATACCAGGATTCTTAAAGTGTGGTGCTCCCATTAGTATCTGCAGTATCTCCTGAGAACATGTTAGAAATGTAAATTTCTGAGACTGCACAGACCTGCTAAATCAGAAACTCCAAGACTGCAGAGCAGCCTTCTGTTTTAATAAGCTCTCAGGTGCTTCTAAAGCTTGTTTCAGTCAAAGAACCTCTGATCTAGAAAAGATGACCATACTTAAAACATTAGGGCAATTTGCTTGAGATATTTAACAATAAATTAGAAGATCAATCAATATTATGATGTATGACATTCAAACGACAGAAGGGAAAAGTAGGGCTTGAGCATAACATACCTGAGAATTTAAAGCTCAATTATCTGCCTACTGAGTTCTTAAAAATAGATAAAACTTTCACAAAGCAAAGCAGACCTGTATAAAAGTTTAAGATAGAAATGAAATTAAAATATTGGTAAGATGTTCACTTTTATTATAATGTATAAAATTTTAAAGTCTGCTCTAGATTTCTTGTTAAATTAAGGGCCACTATTAGATTGTTTATCTACCCATTTTCTGCTTTTTAATCAGTGCTCTTGTTTTTACCCAGAAACATCAAGCTTCAGTTAACTCACTGAATATCTTAATCATGAATTCATAAAATCTTTACTATTCTAAAGAAAAACAACTTAAATAAATGTTAATTACTTGTGTATGGATTAATTGGCTCAAACACAAATGCACATTGATTTATGAGCTTCACTTTTTAATTGTGTTTTTATTTCTCCTTGCCATGGCGGGTTCTTTCTCTATGATCATTCTACACTGTTGTATTTATTTAATAAAGAACTTTATTCTTGTTCTATCACTATCTCTAAAAGGGAATGCATAATCTTCCCTCCTTTTTCTTTTGTCTTGCATAAAATACAAAATAAAGCTAGTTAGAGCTGTAATTCACTTGTCTCTTTACCTAAAAAATAGAGTCCTTGTATTATATTTTGTGTTTGAACCATAATTAATTGTCTCCAACACATATTTTTCAAACCCAGAACATCATTGGTGATTACTTAGGAAAACTGACAATTTCAGTGATCTCGGTGTAGTTACCTATTTAATTCTCTTATTATAAATGCCAAACTGAGTTGGGTTGCTGAATATGACATACAAAATCATTGACTATAAAATGCACATACAGAGAATTCCAATAACTTATAATTTGCTTATGACCACTACTACTTGTAACAAGGTTGAGTGAAAATGAAGACAAAAGTTATTCACCTGCTAAAAAGAAGAAATATAGCCCACATGTCTTGCACAATTAAGCAAACAATAAATATGTCTTGAAAGGATGAGTTAAGAAATTAGGAATAGCTCATTTAAAATGAATTAACTAACAGATTTCTCAATGGGTCATATGAGGCAGATATGACTCTCTTATAATCTTTAAGGAAATATGTAACTTAATTTTAGCATTGTTACTTATGTGCAAAGTATAAAGAATCAAATGTTTACATAACATTCCAAATGAAAGCCTGGAATCCCATGGATACTACTGTTTACTCTCTCTGCCCACCACCCACATTTCCCATTGTCCAGAGTATTCAAAAAATCTTAACAGTTTGCTATATTATTACATGTCTCCATGGAATATAATACACTTATATTATGATTGTGTTTATTTCTCAGTTTAGGAGCTATCTATTTATTATCACCAGCAAGGACAAATATATAGCTCTCCATCACCAACCATTTCTCTTCTCACGCAGGATTTATGTACACACTTTTTCTCTATCATTCTAATGTAAATATATAAAAATTTTGATTAGACCAATACTTTTTGTTTATATTATTATGATCAAGTTATTTTCATAACAGAGCCTTTAATAATACATGCTTGTTTTTTCCTACATAAATTTTTGAAGTTAATAGTTACCTCAATTTGGTCCCTTTGTTTTTATTACTAATTCAACCTGCAGTTCTCTCCCAGTGGAACAAGTCTCCACTCAATATTCATATAGACTATACACACAGTTTCTTTTCTCTTGTTGAAGAAATATGTTCTGTAAACATTTTTACTTGAACAAGTCAACTAAGTTGATGCCTAAGTCTATTTCACAGCTGTCATTTGATGGTATCTCTTCTATCATTCTAAAGAGTCCCATAACTATCATTTAGTTTGAATTCTTTATTTCTTAAATATTTGAGTATTTTGTTAGATTACTCTATTTTAGTAAAATGTATTTTTATAATTTTATTTAAAAGGATGCAAAGAAGATACATTATGAGATCCAAAATTTCAGAAATTATCTATGTTCTAGATGCACACTTACTGAAGGTTTAGCCGGGTATAAGATTCAGGCAGGAAAACCAGTTCTCCTCAGATTTTTGCAGAATTTTTCTTAAATTTAAATAATAGCTTTAAGAAGTATAGCTATCTTCTCATTCTTGGCTCTTTTATAGGAAACCTTGTAATTTTTTTTCTTATAAGTTTAGAGGATATTCTTTTTGTTCCCAATACAAAATGCTACAATGAGGTGCTATGGTCTGAGTGAACTTTTTGCACTTCTTTCACTCTTTTAGGCACTGGTGAGTGTTAATAATTTAAAGAGAGCTGTTCTAAAGATTTGGGAATTTCCTTGAACTTTTCCTTGATAATTTATTCATTTCCTTTTTTCCTTTACACTTACTAGAATTTCTAAATTCAGATATCAGACCACAGGAATAGACCTTTGATTATCTTGGCCTTTTTTCTCTAATGTTTTTATTGATATATAATTTATTTTACTTTCTAGGATATTTTTAACCAAAAGTTTGCTTTATCGCTTCTTTTTTTATTTTTATTTATTTATTCTACTTAGGTATACATATTAGCAGAATGCATTTTGATTCATTGTACACAGATGGAGCACAACTTTTCATTTCTCTGGTTGTACATGATTTAGAATCACATCATATATGCAGTCATATATGAAGCTAGGGCTATGATGTCCATCTCATTCCACCATCTTTCATGCCCCCATGCTGCTTCCCCATTCCCTCCTCTTTGACACAATTTCCTCCATTCTTCCCGTGTCCCCTCCTCCATAAGTATCCATTTATCAGAGAGAACATTTGGCGTTTGGTTTTTGGTATTGGCTTACTTCACTTAGCCTGATATTCTCCAACTCCATCCATTTACCTGCAAATGCCATAATTTTATTCTCTTTTATTGCTGAGTATTATTCCATTGTGTATATATACAACAGTTTTTTTACCCATTCATCTATTGAAGGGCATCTAGATTGGTTC
Source organism: Geosciurus inauris (assembly GCA_004024805.1). Classification (NCBI taxonomy): domain Eukaryota; kingdom Metazoa; phylum Chordata; class Mammalia; order Rodentia; family Sciuridae; genus Geosciurus; species Geosciurus inauris. The sequence goes on along the minus strand of PVHX01005036.1, from coordinate 106,293 downwards.
CACAGATAAGTTAGTGTGAACTGAGCTGCTATAAACATTGAAGTTGCTGTGTCACTGTACAATGCTGTTTTTAAGTCTTTGGGGTATAGACCCAGGAGTGGAACAGCTGGGTCAAATGGTGGTTCCATTTCGAATTTTCTCTAGAATCTCCATATTGCTTTCCAGATTGGTTGTACCAATTTGCAGTCCCACCAGCAATGTATGAGTGTGCCTGTTCCTCCACAAACTCACCAACACTATTTGTTGTTTGTATTCTTGATAACTGCCATTCTGACCAGGATGAGATGAAATCTTAGTATTGATTTGCATTTCTCTAATTGCTAGAGATGTTAAACATTTTTTCATATGTCTGCTGATCGATTGTATATCTTCTTCTGAGAAGTGTCTGTTCAGGTCCTTGGCCCATTTATTGATTTGGTTGTTTGTTTTTTGGTGTTAAGTTTTTTGGGTTCTTTATATATCCTGCATATTAGTGCTCTATCACATGTGCGCATGGTAAAGATTTGTTCCCAGGATGTTGGCTCTCTGTTCACTTCATTGATTGTATCTTTTGCTGAGAAGAAGCTTTTCAGTTTGAATCCATCCCATTTATTGATTCTCTATTTTACTTCTTACACTATAGGAGTCTTATTAAGGAATTAAGGTCCTAATCCGACATGATGAAGATTTGGGCCTACTTTTTCTTCTATTAGGCATAGGGTCTCTGGTCTAATTCCCAGGTCCTTGATCCACATTGAGTTGAATTTTGTGCATGGTGAGAGATAGGGGTTTAGTTTCATTTTGCTGCATATAGATTTCCAGTTTTCCCAGAACCATATGTTGAAGAGGCTATCTTTTCTCCAGTGTACGTGTTTAGCTCCTTTGTGTAGTAAAATAACTGTATTTTAGTGGTAAGTCTCTGTGTCTTCTATTTTTTACCATTGATCTACATGTCTATTTTGGTGCCAGTACCATGCCATTTTTGTTACTATAGCTTTGTAGTATAGTTTAAGGTCTGGTATTGTTATGCATCCTGCTTTATTCTTGCTGCTAAGGATTGCTTTGGCTATTCTGGGTCTCTTATTCTTCCAAATGAATTTTATGATTGCCTTTTCTATTTCTATAAGGAATGATATTGGATTTTAATTGGAATTGCATTGAATCTATATAGCACTTTGGGTAGTATGGCCATTTTGACAATATTGATTCTGCCTATCCAAGAGCATGGGATATTTTTCAGTTTAAGTAGGTTGTATGCCTCTAGAAATTTGTTGGTGTCTTCAGGGTTTTCTATTTTACTGGAGTATAAATTTTCAAAATAGTTTCTAATTATCCTCTGTATTTCAGTAGTGTCTGTCATGATATTTCCTTTTTCATCACGAATTTTAGTAATTTGGGTTTTCTCTCTCCTTCTTTTTGTTACAGTATCTAAGAGTTTGTCATTTTGTTTATTTTTTCAAAGAGCCAGCGTTTTGTTTTGTCAATTTTTTGAATTGTTTCTTGTGTTTCAATTTCATTGATTTCAGCCCTGATTTTAATTATATCTTGTCTTCTACTTATTTTGGTGTTGGTTTGTTCTTCTTTTTCTAGGACTCTGAGATGTAGAGTCAAGTAATTTATTTGTCAACTTTTTCTTCATTTAATAAATGAGTTTAATGCAATGAGCTTTCCTCTTAGCACTGCCTTCATGGTGTCCCAGAGATTTTGATATGTTGTATCAGAGTATTCATTTACCTCTAAGAATTTTTTTTATCTCTTCCCTGATGTCTTCTGTTACCCATGCATCATTCAATAGCATATTATTTAGTTTCCAGGTTTTGGAGTAGTTTTTATTTTTTAATCTGTCATTGATTTCTAATTTTATTCCATTGTTGTCAGATAGGATGCATGGTAGTATCTTTATTTTTTTGTATTTGCTAAGACTTGCTTTGTGACATAACATATGATCTATTTTGTAGAAGGATCCACGCGCTGCTGAGAAGAAAGTGTATTCACTCATTGATGAATGGAATAGTCTATGTATGTCTGTTAGGTTTATGTTTTTGATTGTTTTATTGAGTTCTGTGGCTTCCTTTTTTAGTTTTCGTTTGGAAGATCTATCCAGTGGTGAAAGATGTGTGCTAAAGTCACCCAGTATTATTGTGTTGTGGTCTGTGTGATTCTTGAAGTTGAGAAGGGTTTGTTTGACATACATATATGCCCCATTTTGGGGAGCATAGATATTTATGATTGTTATGTTTTGTTGAAGTTTGATTCCCTTAGGAACTATGAAATGTCCTTCTTTATCCCTTTTCACTAACTTCAGTTTGAAGTCCACTTTATCTGATATGAGCATGGAAACTCCTGCTTGTTTATGCAGTTCATGTGAGTGATACATTTTTTTCCCACCCTTTCACTTTCGGTCTGTGGATGTCTTTTCCTGTGAGATGAGTCTCTTGAAGGCAACATATTGTTGGATCTTTTTTTTTTCAATCCATCTGTCAGTCTATGTCTTTTAATTGGTGCATTTAAGCCATTCACATTCAGGGTTATTATTGAAATATGATTTCTAGTACCAGTCATTTTGCTTTAGTTTTGGTAGTATGGTAGGTGGTTTTTACCACCCCCTCTTTTTAGTGTGGTTCCTCTTTTTGTATATTTTCATTGTTCGTTGACATTTCCTCTTCATGGAATATTCTGTAGAGAATATTGTGTAGTGCAGGCTTTCTTGCTGGAAATTCTTTTAACTTTTGTTTATCATGGAAGGCTTTTATTTCATCATCAAATCTGAAGCTCAATTTTGCTGGATATAAGATTCTTGGTTGGCATCCACTTTCTTTCAGAGCTGGGTATATGTTGTCCATGATCTCCTGGCTTTTAAGGTCTGGGTTGAAAAATCTGCTGGGATCCAAGTTGGTCTCTCCTTATACGTAATCTGATTCCTCTCTCTTACAGCCTTTAAAATTCTATCCTTGTTCTGTATGCTGGGTATTTTCATTACAATGTGCTTTGGTGTAGATCTGTTGTAATTTTGTACATTTGGTGTCCTGTAAGCCTCTTGTATTTGGTTTTCTAATTCATTTTTCATGTTTGGGAAATTTTCTGATGTTATTTCATTGAAAAGATTGGACATTCTTTGGTTTGAAATTCTGTGCCTTCTCTTATCCCAGTAAATCTTAGATTTGGTCTTTTGATACTATCCCATAATTCTTATATGTCTGTTCATGATTTCTTACCATCTTCACTGTATGGTCAACTTTATTCTCAAGATTGTATATTTTGTCTTTATCATCCGAGGATCTGTCTTCCTGGTGATCTAGTCTGCTGGTGATCCTTTCTATTGAGTTTTTTATTTGGTTTATTATTTCCTTCATTTCAAGAATTTCTGATTGGTTTTTTTCTTTACAATCTCTAGCTCTTTCTTAAAGTAATATTTTGCTACCTGTATTTGCTCTCTTATTTCTTTGTTGGAGTGATCAATGGTTACCTTTATTTGCTCTCTTCTTTCTTTGTTGGAGTGATCAATTTTTGCCTGTATTTGCTCACTTAAGTGACTCTTTAATTTGCAGATCATTTTAATTATTATGTACACTCTGAATTCTTTCTCTGACACTTCATCAACTGTGCTGTCACTGAACTCTATTATTGTAGTATTTTGGTTTGTTTTGGGGCACTTTCTTCCCTTGTTTTTTTCATGTTGTTTATGTATCTTCCTTTCTTCCAATGCCTATCTGAGGTATTGTGGTTTCTAAGTGATAATCTTGTATTGAAACTACAGATTACCTGTATCTCACCTTGGAGTTCATTTCCAATCCCCAGCAGTTGTCCTCAGATGGACACTACTGCCACCAAAGTTGGTAGTGGCAGTAGTGGAGGTAACTCAAGATGGCAGTGGGAGTGGCCTTGGCTGGGCTCCCTTGGTGGTCCTTGAAGTTGGTCCTGGGCCCTGGCCCATGGTCCCATTGGTCCCCAGTAGGCAGGAACTCTGGCATGGACCTGGGGGCAGTCCAGGACGTCACTTAGGGTGGGCCTCCCACAGGGACCCCCAGAGGCAGTTCTTCCTCATTACTTCTTTTTTTTAAAATCACATTTTCTTTCTTTTTGGTTATTGTTGTTTAATTCGAGTTTTTTTTTATGTAGTATCTATTGCTGAAATAACAAATCTTTAACAAATTTGATTATAGATTTTTAGAGATTTTGTCTGTTTCTTAACATATGCTAATTCTCTCTGTCTCTGCCTATCATGTGAGAAATTTTCCACTTGTACTTAAATCTTTTAAGAGCTCTTATATTAGTGAAATACTTAAAAATATGCACCTCTAAAACTGTTAAAATTTCTAGGCATTTGTGGTTTAGCAACATAGGATTTATTGTACAGTGATCTAACTTCCATTTAATTTGAGAAATACATGTTTTATAAACTTTATTTTAATCTGGTAAGATTCCCCAATGAACACTTTTTTAATGTCTTTCTTGGAGATATATACTTCTAAAAGCCAGGATTTGGGGAGAGAATGGAAGTAGTCTAGAATATTCCAGTATACAACAGGTGAACTTTCACCATGTTTTTGACATGATATATTTACTATTAGCTATGTGTGACATCCCATGGGTCAGTATATTTCTATTTTATCCTCTCCAAAGAGGAAACTTTTAACATGTTAAAATTAGATATTTGGAGTTCTCTCAAAAATTTAGTGATTATTTTTTATGTGATTCAGATAAATTCTCTAGCCCAAAGCCATATCCACAAATTTTTCTAGACATGGTGGATTAGCGAAGATTCTCCATTGTTGTTTTTATTTAAAACAATGTGTAGTGTGTGAGTGTGTGTATATGTGTGTAACAGAGAGAGAGAAAGAGTATGTGTGTCTGTGTGTGTATATTACTTCATTGGTTCAAAATGTGCAGGATAGACCTGCATATTGGGAACCCAGCAAAGAGTTGTGTTTCAAGTTGAAAACCAATTTTCTGAAAGAATTCCTTCTTGCTTAAAGGAGGTCAGTACTTGTTTTATAAAGGCTTCGAGCTGACTGGATAAGATCCACCCATGTTATGAAGTGTAATATGTTTTACTTAAAGTTGACTGTTTTGAATGTTTCTCTCATCCAAAGTAAATAAATAAGTAATAAACTGTCACAGAATACACCCCCAATGACATTTGACTAAATAATTAGGTACTATAACCCAACTAACTCAACAAAATTAACCTTTCCACATACCTGTCTTTTTAAATTTATGTGTAGGTATTTTGACATCAGCCTTCTCTCAGCCTATAACATTGATCATTCTAGTACCCTCTTTTCTAGTTTAAAGGATTAACTTGATATGACTTCAGTGTTTTTAGTAATCTTAACAAAGCTGATGAAACAAAACAATTTGATATTTACCCTGAAGCTTTGTTTTTCTCAGAGCCTTCTGGATTTGTTCTTTTTCCTGAGACTATGTTGTATTGGGTGCACAATTGATTTGGTAAAAAAACAGCTCACTTTTTCTAATCATGCCAGTCTAAAACTCGGGTTCCCTCTTAATTCACTCTTAATTCTGCTCATAAACTTACTTCCCCTTTCTTAATTTTAACTCTTTTTTTGTGATGTCTTAACTAGAAATTATAAACTTATGCTTTCAGCATTTTGACAGGAAATGCCTTCCTGTTTCTCTAAAATTCTTTAGATATAATTTATGGATTTCATTATATCACAAAAATGATTTTATAAAATAATTTTCTATATGCAATAGGAGTTACCATTCAATCAGTTTTCATAAAAGTTTCCTAAAAATTTTATCAGGCACCTGTAACTATTTTTTAATTGATCACTTGGTTCCAAATCATTTTTTATATTACCTCAATGTGAAGTGCTAATTTCTTTGCTATTAGTCATCACTATGCATATTATAATGGTTCCCATTTCTGCTGTAACAAATTTCTTCAAATTTACTGCCTTAAAACACCAAAAACATATTTTCTTGGAGTCCTGAAGGTCAGAAATCTAAAACAAGTATCTCTGGGCTAAGATCATGGTGTTGTTAGGGAGGAATTCCTTCTGGAGGCTCTTGAGGAAAATCTGTTTCTTTTCCTTTCCCATTCGTTGGCTCATGTCTGCCTTCCCACATTTTAAGATCCAGCAACAGCAGGCTGAGTCCTTCTCAAGCTGCCATCTCACTAGTTCTCTGTAATAAAATATTCCTCTAACTATTTTTTTAAAGTGTTTATATTGGGCCCATACCGATAAGCCATGATAATATCCCTATGTTAAGGTTAACTGGTTAGTAATATAAATTTCATCTGCCAAACTTAATTCCATTTTGTGTAATGAGACATAATCACAGTGTCCTAGAACTTGGATGTGGGCATGTTTGGGGGACCATTATGCTTTTCTCATACTGAGTAATAAGCAACTATAAAGTAGCATAAGCTTAAAACAGTACATATTTTTTCTACCTCCCAAATATACTAATCGGCTTGGGTTCAGCTAATGTAGGCTCACTCTTTTGATCTGTGTCTAACCTTTAGTTCTTGTTGAGACTTACTTTGGGAGATATTTAGGGATATTTCTCCATCATATCTTTTAACAATCTGTTGTTTATAAAAAAAAGTGATAGAGCTAAATCTACATCTTTGGGATAGAAAAATAGACTCCATTGAAGGTATGGGAAAAAGCATTGAATATTTACTAAAAAGAAAAAAAATGTGAACTATCTTACTTGGCACTTATAAAACAATTCGGGAAAGTATGCTGGAACACCTAAAAATTACCCGTTCACTTCCATAAATATCAATGTTTTTCAAGTCCATATTGGCAGCTTTCAGTCTCTTTTTACTTTCTGGTAAGAAATGTTTTAGGTAAATAACAAAGCTAAAATACTTTAAAATTAGTTACTGTCTTACCAATTACAAAACCACTTTAAATCTCTTGAAAAATATGATAAGATCTATGGTAAAGTGGTAATACTCCTGAGAAAATTTTCTTATTTTTAAAAGTATTATAGAGTTGTGTTTATTTGTAGTGATAATCTCTTAAATGCTAACACAGAAGTGTGACTCTTTTGTCTCTGAAATACTTCAAATCAAGTCAAGGTTGTCCATACTACATGCTTATTTTTGTAATCCATTTTTGCAATCCATTGAGGTAGACCATCAACTTATTCTAGAATGACCTACTTTGAACCATCTTTTAAGTCTTTAATCATTCTAGCCATTTTATTTCTACACAAAAAAGTACAAAATTACAGGGAAAAAAAGGTCTGCCTAAAAGAAATACATTTTGAAGCTAAAGGTTATAATTCAATTTTTTTTCTCAAACAATTGTGCCCTCACTGGACTTCTGAGTTGGGTTACTTGATTCTGTTACATATTGAAAGTTAACAGTTTATAATATTCAGTCAGGTAGTATTTATTTGAGTTATTTACCCATCTGACTGCTCAATGATACAGAAAAATCCAGGATAAATAATGGTTTCTGCTGTCTTCACAGAATTTAAATAAACATTAGATAACACAGTCAGGCTTTTTTGGGAAGGAAACACTTTAATGATAAATTTTATTTGGCCTATCCAACCTACAATTTAAAAAATGATTTGAAACTTTTAAATTTGATTTTTTTTTTACCTTATTGCTACTAATTTGTTGTTATATTTCTTTGCATTTTTAAAAGTTTGAAACATTTTCAAACTTAGAAGAGATATGAGCACAGTACAAACAAAACAAAACAGACAATTCATTGTAAACCTTCTGTCCTTAGCAGGGAAGTCCTTATTACTTGGACTGGCTTGGACTTTGATTCCAATATGAGGCTTCTGCACAGAAAAGTGGACCTGCTCTGTCCACCTGATCTCTTTAGGAAACAATTTCTCAGGAAGAGAAAAGGAAGAAATGGCTACACTTACACTTTTGGATTTCTTAGGTAGTCAGGTTGGCTAGCAGCACATATTATGTGATCAGAAACAGTCTTATACTGAGGAATCTTGGAAAGTATTACTGAAGAAAATGGCAATTTAAAATACCTTTGTTTGTTTAATGTATCCAAATCACCACTTCTGAGTTTTTCTTAGGTAGAAATGCTATATCTCACAACCAACAAAATTAATCATGTAATACTTATATCTCCACTGGACTACTATGTATTTTTATATTATTGAAACAGTTAACAACATGAATATCTTAGATATTTGGAAAAAATCTAAATGTATAAATTTTATTCAACAAGCAGAGATATTTTGAATGCATACTTCACTTAATCTACATCCAAACATCTGAAAATATTTTCATGCATTTTTTTCTTCAATCATTAATAATATTTAATAATGATATTTTCACTACCATTATTCTTTTTATTTCTTTTAACTTTCCATTTTACTGGCTAACTTATTTAAATAACAAATATTAAAAAGTGATCGATCTCAAGGCAAAATAAATACACAGGGAAACAAAGACAGCTCATACTAAAAATAAAAATATTTCTGTCTAATTTCTGGAAAATGATCTGTTCCTCTAACATCAGGGGCAAGAAATAAGCATGCCATTAGTACTAAGTGCATTTTCTACAAGGAAACCACAAAGTACTTTGGCAAATCAATATGTTCTGTAAAAAATATTTTAAAACCTATCCTGAGGGAAAATTGTTTTCAAAGTCAAAGCATAGTGGAAGATAATGGGCCCTAGAAAGTTTCTTCTTTCTTTCTATTCAGGATGGCCCTATGTTCTCCCAGCCTGGAGGCAAAATGAGTTAGATGCTTGGACTGTGCAAGAGAGGAATAACAGCTCAGTAATCCTGAGACAGGGAGCAGGACCCTGGAAATCACAGTAATAGTGCAAAAATACTTAGTTTGTCTCTATCTATTCCAGAATCTTATGGAGATTTTTTTTCCCCACTGTGATGCAAGTGTTATAATTTAGAAATAATTTCTTACCATTTTCTAACAACTTTCCTCCAATACTATATTTGTATGTTAGAATTTTGACAAACATGAGTATATATATTTTGAAAATAATTTTTCCCTCAAAGCCTTTTATTCAAAGGCAATCATGTAATATATTTTCCTTTGGACAAATCGTGCACATCAACATTTTTGTTGTTGTTCTTATGTTATAGGAAAGACCTAAGTAGGAACAGACCACTTCAGTTCAGTATCATATAGCTAGTAGGAATGTGGATTATAAATATTTATATTTAATCCATATTCTCTGACCATTCATTTGACAGGCCAACATTTATTGAACTGCCTCTGCCATAGAATTGCAAAATGTTGGCCCTGTGAACACAGTGATAAATGAGATTGCCTGTGGGCCTTAGAGATATTCAGAGTCTAATGGGTGCCTCCATGGAACAGCCTTCAAAATATTTGGAAAATTGAAAGTGAAAGTCATTCTATCATCTTGTGTTAATACCCACATGAAGAGAACATTTACTTTAGAAAGAAATAAATTGTGAGAATCAATGTACCTATAAAACATTGATTAAATATTAATAGGTTTCTATGATACATTGAAAACAAGTAGAAGTTGGAATCAACATTTCCTGTATTAAGTCATCTAAGGACCTAGAGTCTTCACAAAGATAGGTAATAAATTCTATCAATATGGTGTCCTCTTCTTTAACCTAAGTAGTTACATTCTGCCAAAGAATTAGATAATTAATCTGATGATTGAAATCTTGACACATTCTAAGTGTCTTCTCTTTCCTTAATAGAGAAGATTTTGAAATACATGTCTTTGCAGGATAATTGCCTTAACTTTTCTCTTTACTTTTCCTTTGTGGACATTCTGTATAACAGTCTGAGATAATGGTATGCTTCATTATATGTTTTATTCATTAAAAATACTGACTAAATATATACTTTCAATAAGTAATAAAACTGTTCACATTCCATTTGGCTGATGGATAGCCTCTTTTTCACTTTCGTTATTGTGCATCTCAATACAGTTACATGTTTATAGTGTCATTTTAAAAATCAATAAATTCTGAGTTAATTTTCAACCACTATAACTTCTTGTGCCCTATTATATGATCTAATACAAAATGAGTAAGGAAATGGATTGGTTTTCTATTGCTCTGTAAAAAACCATTCCAAATTTAGAGTTTTAAAAAATAATTACTATTTCAGATAATTTTGAGGGTCATTTGGATAGTTCCTCTGCTGGTTTTGCCTAGGCTCGTTCAGCAAGAAGCTGGCTGGGCTGGATGATACAAATGTTCTCAACAATGTGTCTGGAAGTGAGTGCACCATTCAGCTGGGGTATTTTGGTTTTCCTTCCCTCCAGTAGGCTAGACTGACCTTCTTCCCAAGAGAGACTTCAGAGATTGAGACAAGAGAATCACAAATTCAAGGCCAGCCTGAGCAATTTAGTGAGACCCTGCCTCAAAATAAAAACTATAAAGGGCTGGGAATATAGCTTCATGGCAAAGTAACCCCCCGCCCCCGAGTTCAATCCTGGTAATGCAAAAATAAAATAAAATAAAATAAAGTAAAATAAAAATAATTTAAAGCAAAATAATTTGTACTAATCCACTAATTCCTTAATAGACGACTTCTCACACTTCCATAAGCAAGAGTCCAAAAACTCCAAGTCTGTTGCAGCCTAGGCTCCAGAACTCACCTAGCATCATTCTAGGAACATAGTAGTAATGAAAGGAAGAATCAGATCTATCCAAGTACAAGGGAGTGGAGAAAATGCTCCCTTCCATGGTGGGTGTATCATCAACATTGCAAAGGAACCTGAATCCAGCAAGGCTATTCTATTATGACATTGAAAAATAATATAATTCCAAAATACTCTCTACTCTAACATAGATCTAAGAAGAACAAATAAAAAGAATTAAAAAGTATAATTCCAGATATGAAAATAACTTTTATAAACATATAAAGCCACAAATTCATACAATTTGAATATACACTTTGGACAAGTGAAACTATAGGTTTAATGGGTATATATCAAAATAAGAAGTCTCTTTGTCAGGGACAGAGATTGAATGTTATCAGTTAAAACTTTGACACCCAATTATTTTTTAGAAAAGATCAACATAAAGTCCAAAATCTTAAAGCTCCATGAGGTTAGAGAGGTAGTTTTGTTATTATTGCTGTTGTTCATTTTGTTTTATTGTTTTATATTTTAAATCATCATATCCACAGCAACAATCAACCTGACAAATGGAATGTATTGAATTGATAGAAAAATACAGTCCGCTTTTATCTTGGTTTGTATGTTCTCAGTTACTGTCATAAATATATCAGTGTTTTTTTGTTTAGTGTGATTCTTTTTTCTCCTTTTGTTTTAATGTTTGTTGCTAGCTTGTATTTGCACTTGAAGGTTGAACTCACTTGTTTTATTAGTAAAAGATACTAAGCCAGAGAATTTAGTTCTCTTGGTTTAAACATTCAAAGCAGCCAGGTATGGTGGTACACCCATGTAATCTCAGTGACTCCAGAGACTGAGGCAAAACAATGGCAAGTTCAAGGTTTGCCTGAGCAACATAGCAAGACCTTGACGCAAAATAAGAAATAAAAAAGGGCCAGAGATAGAGCTCTGTGGTACAGTATTCCTCTAGGTTCAATCCTTAGTAATGCAAAAGCAACAACAACAAACCCACCTTTGAAGGAATCCCTTAAGATGTTTCCCCTGTGGGGAAGCTGTGTGTCCTTAATTTTCTTACAAAATTTACTTCTGACTTCTCATCCCTTTTATGTAAAAGGAGATGTTTTAAATGTGTAAATATTTTAACAAAGGGTACTGTATTCATTACTTTTATTACTTCAAAAAATAAATTTTATTGGTTTTTCCTTGGAAAGAATATAATTAATTAAATAAACATGTCTTGCAATTTTGCTTCATTATATTTCACCTTCTCTAAATTCGGTCATGTCCATGGAGAACTTTTCATGATTATTCAGTTGGAAAACACATGTGTGTTCAAATATATGTGAATTCAACCCTAAAAGATATACATAAAGAATTGCATTGAATTTAATATTGGCCTTACATCTGCAGAAGAATAACCTAAGAAATTAATTAAAACCTTATAATTGCTCTAATTGATTCAATTTTTAACACACCTATTATTGTAATTTTATCACAATATGAAATTAAAAGTCTATAAGGATCATAGTTTTAAAGATCACTGCATGTGCAAACATAACGCTATTTAATTGCTTTCTAGTCCTAAATCAATAGTTAAATTTTAAAATATATATTTAAAAAGCATTATATTTTAATTTTGGAAATTACTTATGAACTCATAGTAAAGATTTCAAGCTTCTTATCTAAGTAGCATTAGTAATATATCTTGTCATGGTTTCTTTGGAATAATCTGAATATGGGAAATTTTCATATTTTAGAGAAATGCTAGGCATGTTTAAGTCTTGTCATGTAGATCCATGTGACAAAGAGCTTACCAGTTCTGTAGCAGGTTTGGACAGCTGCAGATAATAAAAGTTTCATTTTGCAGTCTGAAATCAATTTCTCATAACTTCTACTCAGTATTTCCCATGTAAATAGGGCCCATGTAAGCACTTCCTGAAATGGTCTATCCACAGTGCAAGCCACAGATCTCTCCATCCCATCAGGTTTTTCTTCCTCTTCTATGTGAAAGGATTGTCTTTGGGTTATTCAGGTGGCCTTGAAAACCCTAATAATAGAAACTCATTCACATTCCCAGACTGCTAAAAGTGCCTCTTCCTTTTGGTGTCCTGCTTTCAAGGCCTCTCTGATTGCAAGGGGATGTGCAGGCCACTGTAGTGATGTTAAGAGACTGAGAGTTATTACCACTTTTTTTGCTAACCTTTTATTGCTCAGGAGGAAATCTTAAAATAGATTCCACTCAAGGAATGGTGTATCAATAAGTATTATCATATATTAATTAATAATGTTTAAAAAAATCTTCTCTGGAAGTCCAATGTTACTATTAAGCATATTTTAAAAGAAGACAGGGAAATATATATTTTAGATAAACCACCCTAAATGAATTAAAATTTTAAAAAATCAGCTTCTTTAAATGATTGTCTTTTTTCCTTTGTTTCTTTTCTTTTTTTTTTTTAGTATTGGGGAATCAAACCTAGGGCCTTGCATAAGCTAGGCAGCACAGTACCACTCAGCTACATTTCTAGCCCTAATGATTATGAAATCTAATGAAATAGTTGCCCACATAAGCACCCTCCTAGACTGAAAAATTTCAAATATACATTCTGGAAATTTAGACAATATGGTTGACAAAATTCCTTTGTCACCTGTCTCTTAAATTTGCCCACTCTACCTTCCCATTGTAATAAAAAATATCAGATTCTCTTAAATAAAATAAAGGAAGTGACTGGGAATAGAGAATAGAAAATTAAGAATCAGTATATTGTACCCTATACAAAATTTCTATACAAAATTTCTTGATGGGCTATCTAAAGTAGACTACCAAAGGAAATCATTTTGTCAGTACTGAATTTTTTTCCTGAGCAAGATAATTTAATAAAACTGAAAAAAGATTCAGTAGGTCTTAGTATATCCTGGATCCTTAAAGCATGTTATCTCCAAAATTAAAAAGCCTCACAATAATTTTATGGAGGCCCTATTTAAACATTTAGAAGAACAGGGAGCTTAGTGCACACTTCTAATCCCAACGATTTTAGAGACTGAGGCAGGAGGATAGCAAGTTCTAGGCCAGCCTTAGCAACTTTGTAAGTCCCTAAGCAACTCAGCAAGATCCTGTCTCAAAATGAATAACAAAGGGCTCAGGGTGTGGCTAACTAGTAAAGCCATGCTGAGTTCACTCCCCATACCAGATAAATAAATCAACGAAATAAAGAAACAAAAAAGGAGGAAAGTGAAGTTCAGAGAGCTTAATAACATTTCCAAACTTACATGGGAAAATGTGAGAATGATAGCTTATTTGACTAAAAGTCTATGCCCATTCCTTGATACCACAAGCCAAATCAATTTTCCAGAGGCATAAGGAGAAAAATCTGATGAGTACTAGGATAATTTGTGCTTGCTTTAGCAGTGCAGCCTAACAGCAAAATCAACAGTCTGTGAGTCAGGCAATCTGGTCTTGACTTTCCTCAATAAGCTGTAGAAATTTGGGTGAGTCATTTTGCATCATGATATTCAGTTTGTCATATTTATAAAATACAAGGTTTAAACTAGGGGATCTTTAAGACTCATTCATATTTCAAGTTCTCTGATTCACACACCTCTAAGTTATATTTTCCTTTTAAGTCAAAAGATGTCAAGGTTTAGATATTTGCAATTATTTTTGTCACTTATAAATATTTGGAACCATAGTAAGTTTTACTCTGAAAGACATTAACAATATCTTGTAATAAACCTTTCAAAGTCTTCTTATGCTGATATCAAATGTTATATTTCAAAATGAGTGATGTGTGACTGAAGGCCTTTTGATGCTCGTAATTCTCTTATTTCAAAATTGTAAGGTCCTTGTCTCATGCATTCACTTAAATGTCCAAAGCCCAATATAGCAGTGCTCCATTTTATACATTTTACGTAATTCAGTGATTTGGTCATTGGAAAAAGAAATTGATATTGTTACATGGAATTGAGAAATAAAGATAAATTATTCAAACTGTTCTGTTATCAATTTATTTTTGTTATTGAAATTGTCTTATCTTTTGTGAATTAAAAGTGAGAAAATTTTCCAGTCAATTTTTCTATCATTATTTAAGTCATACATTTTTTTAAAATATAGCTAAATAAGAAGAAAATTTGACTTTTACTAATAATGTAAATGAGACCAATGTTTTAATCTTTTGGTATAGATTCTTCCAAATTTTCTCTAAGAATTTACTTACATAAATATGATCACAATACATATAATTTTTAAACTGAATTATTTTGTGCACTATTTTACATAAATAACATCATAATGACTAATGCCTCCAAAGTTTTTGACTATGTGGGTAATTTAATTCTTTATTATTAATCTTTTAGTGGTTTTCCCATTTATTACATGATTAACAATGTGTGACATACATGGGCATGTCCATCTCTGCTTAACCAATTTTTACCTTAAGATAAATTTCAAAATGTGAATTTGTAGGTGAAATGTGAAGCACTTTCAAATGTTTCAATATTTACTGTTCAATTTGTCCACAATTTTTATTTTGACATAATTTTAAGTGTTAAAGACAAAGCCTCACAATCCCCAATTAATGCTAATCTTGCTCCATGAAATGAAAGCCTGAAAAGAAAATGGGTCTTTGATCCTCTAAAACCCATTTTCTTCTTTGATTTTCCTTTCAGGAGTGGCACACCCTACTTTCAGTCCACTGGCTTTGGTGCAGCTGGTTTCATCCTCTAATGCAGTGATACATGTGAGTCTGGCGTCAGAGTGTACTGTATTCCATTTCCCCATCAGGACAGATTGGTTAAGGGATGGGCATTCTCCTTCATTTGAAATACTGAATCAGGACTTTTTCCAGATTAATGAAAGAAGACATGTTGTTTGCATACACTAAAGCCCAGAATGAGTAAAGGCTAAAACTTCTGCAGTCTTCTTTCTACACAGAGTCTTGTTTTTCTGAAGACAGCCAACCCAAAAGCAGTCAGAGCCAAGAGATGAAGAAAAGTCCCTGCTTGCAATTAAGTTGAATCTCTGAATCCAGCTATGATAGGACTGTGAATTATGTCTGGATTTAAGCAATAAAGCAACAGTTTGCCATTCAAGTTGATCTTTTCATTACTTGCAATTAAAGAAATCAGTATTAGCTGGTATGTCTTCAAAAAATTATTGAAGATTCAATAGCCTAGTTGTAACTGAACATTTTCAGTGAACAGATTCATTTTTGAGTATTTCAGAATTTGGGGTTTCCTTTTATTTCTTTCAGTATATGTTCAACGCCTCTAAGTATATTTTAGACACACACGGTATTGTCACTCACTGCCCTCTCTCCTCTTTCATCTGTGGAAACCAGAATAGCCACATGGTATCCCTGGTAAAAAAGTGAACTAGTAAGTAACACAATGACAACAACAGGATCTTCTGTATTTATTGTTGAACAGCCCATTATTAAATTATCCTAATGACATTTAAATGTTAAAGTCCCCACACCCCACACCCCTTTTAAAAACCAAGTTTTTTTGTTTTTGTTTTTTGTTTTGCATTTTTCTTGCTGAGTTGCTCAGGGACTCCCTAAGATGCTGAGGCTGGGTTAGAACTCGAGATCCTCCTGTCTCAACCTCCCTAGTCGCTAGTATTACAGGTGTGTGCCACCACGCCTGGCTAAAAGTCAGGTTTTGATTCCTCTATTACCTATTTTTTTTCCATAGAATCTTGACTTTAACAAAATAGAAACTCAATTAAAAACTTGTCAATGAATTGGAAAAAAGAATTTATTGACAAAAACCTTTTCATAGGATAGCTGTTGGCCCTATAATCTCCCAAAATATCCATATAAAAGATGAGATAAAGAAACTGTAAAAATCTACAGACAACATTGGTTATGATATCCCAAAGATGAGCAAAATCATATGCCTTAAGAATCACATATAACAAAAACTAGAAAATATTGAGAGTTGATCAGAGCACTATACTAGGCCAGGTCTACTTGCAGAATATTTATTCACATGCCTTCTAATTTCAAGTGTATTGCTTTTCCTTGTACTTGAAAATAGAAAAAACTAATTTTATTATAAGCCTTGGTGTATTCTTTACATTAACCAAATAAGTAATCCACATAATTAGTGTAATATTTTACTCTATGTTATAACAGAGTTTCATTTATAACACTGACAAAAAATTTAGGTAGAGATGAAGTCTTTATTATATGCATAGAGGTATTTTTATAATAGGCAAAGCAAGACTTAGATTATCACTTGCTTCATCAAGATTAAGCTCAAAAACAAATAACAGAAAACTTAGGTTATCACCTGCTTCTTCAAGATTGAGCTAAAAAAAACAACAGAAAACTCATGGACTTATCAAGACATACAGTAATGTTATGAGATTAAAGCTACAGTCAAATAAAGGATATAAAAATAATATCTGAATAGCAGGAAGTTTATATGAATAAAAGTAGGTTTCTACTATATGAACATGGGATATTATTTTGTGACTTACATGCTGAGCATCAATATATTATGTTTTTAAATATAATGACTTTATAATTGTACAACGTATTTCAGAAAGCAATATATGTAGTATATGCAATTTTTCAAAGAAAAATGTCTACTTTAAATTCCAAAATATTCATAATGGTATGCTTTAATGATAACCTTTGCTAATATTTTGATAGAAACCTTGGAGAAGGTTTCCTATGCATCTATGAACAAATTTTAACAGAAATTACATCACATTGTATAGGCTTTTGAAATTTGCTTTTAATGCTTGCTGGATCATAGCTATTTTTCTTTTATCAATTACTATTTTCCAAAATATAAAATTAAGTGTTAGGTGTATTCTATTTGGGAGTACCTTTACTCCCAAAATTATATTTAGCCAACAATATTTACATATTATCAATCTTTTAACATTTATTAATTTTTATAAACAAAATGTTGATGAATAAAAGAACAAAGTATCTGTCTGTATTAAGACTTGCATTTGCTCACCTCTGTTTGGATGGCTTAAATGATGCCCACTGTAAACCAGAATCTATCTGGCATCATTCTGTATCTTCTTCTACCTTTTCTTTCCAAATGTTTACAGGTTACTCTACAAATTACTAAGCGATGGATTGATTTATTGGGGAAAGTCAGGCAGAGAAATTTTATAGGTTTATCACAGTTTTCACAGAAGCAGGTTTACCTTGATGTCAATGAAGCCCAAGTTTCCTAATCTCATTTGTACCAATCTTCCTAAGAGTCTGGGCAATGGGTTTAACTGGTCATATGCTTTTGTAAAAATTAGAAAAAGTAAGGTTTAACCACTGTCAATTTTCTAGTCCAACTCTCCTTTGCCATTTCCTTATGAGAGGTGACACTTGATGGATTGTGAGAATTTTAGGGATTTGACTATGAAAATGTTGAGTTGGGGATATATATAGATATTTATCTATATATATATATATTTCTATATATATTTGGGTCTCAATGGCATACTTTTTATATGGTTTGGAATAACTTCTACCTAAATAACTGCTCACTACTGTGGTGTATCAAAGACTCCTTAAATATTCCTCTACTTACTATCCTGACTGACCCAGGGCTGAGACTGTAGAATTCAGACTGTATGAAAGTAACCAACACCAGCTCTGCATATGGATTATAGAAGAAAAATGTGGTTTGAAAAATTGAAAGCAGAGACCTAATCCATAGAACTTTCTTTGAAATCTTACTCCTTGTTTATAAGAGAGTGTTGGTAAGACAAGCTTGGTGACACACACCTATAATCCAGCTACTCAGGAGGCCTAAGTAGGAGTATTACAAGTTCAAGTTCAGCCTGGACAATTTAGTGAGACAGTGTCTCAAAATGAAATAGAAAGGGTTAAGGATACAGCTCCAAGTGAAATGCTTCTAGGTTTAATCTACAGTACAGAAATAAATACATACATACATAAATACATAAATAATTTATGACATTATTGACTAGGAGTTGTGAAACAAAGATGCTTACTTAAATTAATTAAAATTTAGATTAATAATGTCAGAGAAATTATCAAATTATTCTTCTAGTCTCTTTTGCAGCAATTCCCTGCTTAAAAATTGCTTTTAAATGAAGAAACAATCAAAAATAATACATCCAAAAAATAAGAGAAAAAATTTCTCAATGGTGCCAGGATATCCAATAATTTTCTTTTTTGAAAACTTGATGTATATCTCAAATTTTTTAAATTTAAAAATAATCTTGGTAACTTTCAATGAATATCCAAATATCTATCTAAGTTTCTACTTCTAGTTTTAAGCTCTTTTTCACAGAGAAGAACAGAACAATACAAAAAGTGACAATTACCACATTACCTGGATCTATTCCTGGCACTCACTCATCAATATGACCAAGAAAAACATGACCTAAGATTCCATATAATAACAAAGAACTTTTGTCCTTCTTTCTTTTCATATAATAGGGAATATTATTAAACACTAAAATACACAACTGAAGAGGTTAGCAAAGAATTACAGTATTTTTCAGCTAAGTGGGCATTGTCAGTTTCCTATGCAAGGCAAGTGGCTTTCAGGAGATTTGCTAGAGTCAAAAAGGTACAAAAAGTAAAATGTAATAGTCTGGATTTTCTTCACTTAATATATGTCCATGATGGTGTAATAATTAAATATAAATGAAAAGACTGATAAATTATGAAATGTTTAAAACTTCTATTCAACAACAAAAAGAAAACAAGAAAAAACCTGTGTGAATGTTGAGACATATTTAAGAAAACATACCCTCACTACATTAAATTAACAGTGAATCTCACCATCAAGTACATCCACAATACACTAATTTAAATTAAAACTATAAATAAATAGTAGAAAGATCAGTAGAATAGAGGGAAGGAAATGAGGGGCTGGAAGAGAGAGAGAAGTACTGGTGACGGAAGTACTGGTGATGGAATGAGAACAAGTTATATTCCATGCTTTTGTAATTATGCCTAAGTATATTCTATTGTCATGAATAACTAAAAAGAACCAATCAAAATTAGGTAAAAACGTAAAATATTTTAAGAAAAAGAAACTTCTGTAAACTTCTATAAAAAAACAAAAATGCCTATAAAAATGGGTAGGGTGAGTAATTCATTTAAGATGAAAGTTACTAGTTAAAAAAATGGAGATGTTTAATCTCACTAATATGATAATACAAATTTCAATAATGAGATGTTTGTAATTATCAGGTTTGTATAAATTCAAAAGGTAGCCAGGCGCGGTGGTGCACGCCTGTAATCCCAGCATGTTGGGAGGCTGAGACAGGAGAATCGCGAGTTCAAAGCCAGCCTCAGCAATGGCGAGGTGCTAAGCAACTTAGTGAGACCCTGTCTCTACATAAAACACAAAATAGGGCTGGGGATGTGGCTCAGTGGTCCAGTACCCCTGAGTTTAATCCCCAGTAACAACAACAAAAAAAATTCGAAAGGTTTGCTAGTATCTAGTTTTATTAGAAAAACATAGGTACTCTGATATTCTGCTAGATGTGTAACTCGATACAAATTTCATGGCAAATATAGAGAAAAATCTATTAAATTATTTAAATTCTAAAATGTATACATTTTCCACCCAGTGACACTTCAAATAAGAATCTTTCCTACAGAAATAATTGCTAAAGTTGAAAATAATTATTTACCATTCTGCTTCTTATGGCATTATGTATTATTGAAAGCTCATCAACAACAAAAATTTTCAGACAATACAAAGCACAATCAATAAGGGCTGGATGATTATGTTGTATTTGTTATACAAAAGAAAGTTCTGAACCTTCTTAAAATTGCAACTAAAATACAATGAACCATCAGGCATGCCTATAATCCCAGTGACTCAAGAAACTGAGGCAAGAGAATTGCAGGTTTAAGGTCAGCTTGGACACCTTAGCAAGACCCTGTTTCAAGATTTTAAAAAAATGAATGAATGAATAAATAAAATGAAAAAGAGCTGGGGATATAATTTGATGCAGAATTCCAGAGGGCTCAATGCTCAGTACTGCCAAAATAAAAATAATAATAATAATAATAATAATGATAATAATAGTAATAATAATAGAACTGATTGAGTGTATAGCTTTGTTTCCTGCTTTGATTACCTTTTAATTAATCATTTGAATAATTTTTCTGTGTAAGTTTTCTCATTTTTATTGGTGCATAATAACTATATAGAATAGTGGGTTTCATTGTGAATTTTTCATTTTAAATAATAGGTTAGATACTCACAGAGAAGACTTATCAGGATTGACCTTGGTTCTAGTTTGCATAGAAAATTGTCTTGTTCCCATTGTCTGAAGCTAATGGGTTCTAGTATTTATTGAGTTCAAATGTGTAGTCCTAGAAGACCATAATTGGGGGCACATATGTGGAGTATGTGGGAGCACATATGGGTGTACAGGCAGGTATATTTAGTGAAGAATGAGAAGTTACTGGAACATATGGGTTGTATAATAATGCTAATAAAGAAAAATGTATCTTATTATGTCATAGACTCTAAATTCAGTAGCCTAAAAGGAAATACTTTACATAATGCCTGAGACATAGTATATGGTAAAGCTTTCCATAGCATATAAAATAGATGAATGGTTGAATATCATATCATGAGATTTTATTACTGATGAGTTGAAGATTGAGTATGAAGATTGTCGTTGTGTAAGGTATTATAAGTAATTTAGAGATGACATAATATATGGGAAGACTGTGTAAGTAAAATGGAAACTCTATGACATTTTACATAAGAAAATTGAGCATTTTCAGATTTGGGTATCTGCGAGGATCCTGGAACTAATCCCTCTTGATACTGAGAAATAACTGTAGTACAAAATAACAGAAACAACTTGAAAAATTAAAAAAATATTAAGCCAATATCAGAGTACATATTCACAGGTTCAACATCTCCAGATTCAACCCACTGTGGATCAAAAGTATTCAGAAAAATAACACATCTGTATTGAACATGTATAGACTCAATTTCTTATTGTTCCCTAAATAATATAGTAGAAAAACTGTTAGCATAGAATTTTTAAAAATATTTTTTTAGTTGTCAATAGACTTTATTTATTTATAGGCAGTGCTGAGAATTGAACCCAGTGTCTCATACATGCTAGGCAAGCACTCTACCACTGAGCCATAACCCCAGCCCTAGCATAGAATTTTTATTGTACTTGGTATTATAAGTGATTTAGAGATGACTGAAGTGTACAGGAAGATGCATATAAATTATATGAAAATACTATAGCACTTTATATAAGAAATTTGAGCATCTACAGATTTGGGTTTCTGTGGGGAGCCTGGAATCAATCCCTCAGGACACTTAGGAAGACTGTAGTACAAAATGACAGAGGATCTGACAATGCTTACCATGGACTTAACTTCACAAGTAAGATAAAATTCACTGTCAGAGTGACCAGAGAGACAGATTGATCACAAAGTCTAACTGACAGAACTGTTACTAGGTGATGTTCCAGATAGGAAAATTAGATATGGTGTTTAAACCATTTGGGTTGTTCTTATTTTTTTAGGTAGTAGCTCAAGTCAGTGTGAAAGCTGTGCCTTACTAATCCTATGGGACATAGCTATAGTACATTTGGCTATTTGTTTGTTTGCTTAGAGAATCATACTTCACTTAACACACTGACAATGAACTTAAGGAAAACAAACTATACTAGAATACCAACAATTGTGTTTGTGAAAATTCATAAGATATTGATTTTGTAGAACAAAGTATAATAGCACAAAATAAGTCTTAAATTTTTAGAATGCAAGTGAAAAGTAGTAATTACTTACAACTTCTAATTTTTTCAAGTTCCCTTATAGTAGTAGAAGTTTCATACAGACTGAGGTCTCTGCTTCTTGTAACATGTTACGCAGGTATGTATTTCCTCACTTCTGCTGTGTTCTACTTCTAGCCCTTCCCGGACTCTGCCATGAAACCTTTCTCCCCAGCTTGCCAACTTTTCCCATTCCAAATACATTCTCTGAGTTCCTATTAGCCAGATGTCCAAAGCTATCCAAATATCCTTAGTCCAGAGGGCAACAGATCTCGCTATCTTTCCTGGGAAGGTGTTAATGCATTCCACCCTACCCCTCAACCTTTCTGCTTTGTGTGTTTTCAAAGAATAGACAAAAATCCACCTAGAAATTTACTTTGTCAGACTTCTTTTTAAAGAACATATTCAAAAAGTTATAATATGTCTTCTTTCCAAGCTCTGGGTATTTGGAAGAATCCTGCTGGAGACACAGACAAGCCTGCTATAGTGTGCTCCTGCAGGTTGGTTACCTCTACCATGGTGGTCTGGCTAAAACATCACTAAAAGTTTATACAAATGAGTTATTTAGATTTCTATGGAAATTCTGGACAGTGCAACTAGGAACTAAAATAAAGCATAGATAGATAAATAGATATATAAGGAAAAAGTAAAAATCATTTGCATATGATTATTTGCAAGAAAAACAAGCACTCAGAATAATGGAAAAGATCCAAGAACTTTGGAAGGATAACAAGTTAGATACTACAGTTTTCTAATTTATCAAAGCCACTTAGAAAACAATGACAAAAAGTCACAATGGAAAGAACAACATGATATTTTGAACAAATATAAAGAGAATATTTGCTACTCAAAATGAAAGACAAAGAGAGACCTCCTAAAATTTTAATTAAGGTCTATATAAGATGCCCATATATTGAAAGACATAGTTCAGATAAAATCAAATAATTCTATGAATACAGAATCTATTTTCATATTAATCTACACAATTAAAGTGAACCCAGCAAACCCATCACATTTCAATGAGATATTTTAACTATAAAAAAAAGTCAAGTTCATCGACTAGACTAAGGATAAGCATTGCCAAAGAAATAGCTTCTTTACCTAGTGAATATTAAATAAATGATATATTCTTAAATATTAAACTATGTGTCATTAGTAACAGGAAAGACAGAAGGAAAGATGGGGAAATATGCAAAGTCTATTTTATATGAAAAATTGATAGTTGAAAAATATAAAATTTTAAATCAGAGGATTTATTAAATATTTGGTTAGGACAAATATAAATTTGATATGTCTGAAGAAAGACAGAAAACATGAAAGAACAATGTAATGGTTAAAAATTAAAAAATAGAAATTATTTTAGAACATTTGCAGTTTATCAAACATATGGAACGTCTACATCTACAAAGATATTATGATGGTATCTGGTTTCCTTTTCATCCCCTACTATGGGCTGAATGGAAAGCTTGACCATGTCAGAAAATTTATCTTTAATTCATTAACTCATTTATTAAGGATGGGTTGAGCTTAGAAATTAGAAAGCAGCAGTACTCTGGTCATTACTGCAAGCCATCTGTGAGTTGGTGCTCATTGCTCCCATGAGAAGACCTCCTCAGCCAAGAGTCCCAGCAACTGCCTAGAGCAGTAACTTAAGCTCACTGCTCTCCACCACCTCCACAAGACATTGTTTTAGGGCAAAGGTGCAATCTGAAACTAAAATAGGAGATCAGTTTTAGAGTATTAACAGGGATTTTATAGAACTAATTAGAAGCAAAATGGCTATGAGTCTCCCTCATCAGGAAAGTAAGCTATTGAGAGAATTCATAAGATGTTTACCTCCTTGCATTAGAAAAAATATTTTAAAAGTTTAAAAATTAAAGAGCTAAAAGAAATACAGTAACAATAAAATATAAGTACAGTAGGTTATAAAGCATATGTAACAATGAAACATTTTGCTGTAGTTAAAAAATATTAAAGTTAAGGGTCTGGTATCTTTATTTAAGGCAAACTGGCTAAAAGTTGTGGATCAGTAAGTCTTTGCACTTGTTACAAAACCAGGGCTCTTCTGTGGGGAAAACTTCCTGGTATCCTCAATCATTGCTTATTTTCCAAGGTATAGTCCTGCATAGAACTGAGTTACTGGCTCAGGGTATAGCCTAGAGTGACTGATTATTTAATAAGGTAAAGGAAAATATTAAAAGAATACAAGGATATTTTCAGCTGATGCTGAATGAGATCATCAAAGGCAAAACAACAAACATTTCCACTCCTTGCCCTACAATATTGTCTTCTACTTATATATAGAAAGAATAGAAAAAATATTTTATTCCTATAGGAGTTCAAATGGAAGTTTTTTTAAATAATTAATTAATTAATTTTATTTTTTTATTTTTTCAGTATTGGAGATTGAACTGCTAAGCTATATCCCTAATACATTTTAATAATTATTTAGAGACAGAGTCTTCCTAAGATGCCAGTCTGGTCTCAAACTTGCAATACTCCTGCCTTAGCCTCCTGAGTCACTGAGATTATGAACATGTACCAACAAGCTCAGCTACAAATGTATTTTAAAAGCTTGTAGAATACTTGACTTCCATTTTGAAGTACTTTCAATTTACTCATCTTAAATTTCAATGATGAAGGCATCCTCCAAGTTCACTATTTAAAAAAATCATTTCAGGTTGATTTATAGTCTCAGTCTTTCAAATTCATGTTAGTTTTCTCATTACATTATATTACAGAAAACATTCAAGAATGTATTCCTCATAATTCAAGGGCAACTGATAATTCAGTTAAATAGTAAATTAATTTTTCTCAGTTTAATTTAGTGGTGATTGGATGAGTGAAGACCTACATTGTAATTTGTTTTTACTATACAATTTAAAACATTTTAGTTCAAAATGTCCATCTAATCATTATTGCATATCACAAATTATTTTATAAATTAAGTGGCATCTCTATAAATGTTGAGACAAAAAATTCTGTAAATCAAACCAAAAACCTCTGAAATCTCTAAGAATTCAGCAATTATGCAATTTTGCAGCATTATCTTTTTCATACAAGCTTTGCAATTTTGTTTTTGAAATTGAAAATTTGTCTATGAATTAAAGTCCCTGGGATAACTAAATAACATAAGAAAGGCCTGGTGTCATTGTGCTTATAAAACATTATAAAGAATCACTAGCTATGTGTGTAAGCTCAATGACAGAGCACATGTTTACATGAGCCTCTGGGTTCAATCCAAGCAACAATAATAAACAAACAAACAAAAACAATAAACAAAAAACCCCACTTTGTTCAAATTTTTTATTTCTGCATTGATCTTTAAAGGTAGGTAAAACTAATGTTATTTCAATGTAATGTTTTGATATATGTATACATTGTGGCATTATTAAATCAAACCAATAAACATATCCATCAACTTACCATGATATTTGTCTCATCTACCCACTTTAATGTAGATATTATGGTTTGTAAAGAAATATATAGACAACTCAGGAGGCTGAGATAAGAGGATTGCAAGTTTAAATTCCGCCTGGGCGATTCAGTGAGACTTCATCTCAAAATAAACAATACAAAGGGCTGGGGACTTGGCTCTAAGGTAAAACACCCTTGGGTTCAATTCCTGTATTCCAAAAAGAAAAAGAAAGAAATAAAAGAGAGAGAGAGAGAGAGAGCTAAAACATTTAATTAAATATTTCATATATTTTAATGCAATGATAATTTAAGATAACTGTGCTGAGACATGCATGATATTATATTTTATTTTAATGAAATATTTCAAATTACTTTAAGTGTTAAGGAAAGTTTGTTAAGATGATTTTACCTACAGACAAGAGTAACATAATCTATGTCAATATTTTAACATATAATATTAAATGTTATTCTCCCCATGGCTAAAGAAATAAATCATATTTTAAGTTGCTGAGACAAAATACCATGTAACAAAGTAATATACCATTTCTATTACTTATATTTTTATAAAACAGTAATTGTGAAGACAATTTTTTTTATTGACAGACCTTTTACATTGCAACCCATTTTGAACCAAGAAAACCCAAGAAGATCTTATTTATTCATAATCTTTGGCATTTATTTATGGATACAATAAATTGTTTTAGACTTCATTTTGTTTCATATTTAATCCACTTACTCTGCTTGAATCTTGTGTATTTTATTTAAATAAATCTCTGACTCAATTTTCAGCAAGGGTATAAATGAAGAAAAAATGTGACAAATGCTAATAAAGACCAGATAAAAGGAAAATAGTCCAAAATACTTTTTGAACTGACATAATATGATCTTCCCCAAATGGCTATATATTCCAGTAGATACAGCTAAACTATACTGCAAGATATTATTTTCCTTCTGTTTCCAATCAGAAGAACTGAGTTACCATTTTCTGTCAAGTGCAACCTCAAAATTTAGGATATCCAATCCCCTCTTTCTTTTGGGTTAAAAAAATACAACTCTCCCCTTTATTCTGTCCTGAGCATTCATGAATATTTTCTTTCTTTCTGAGTTCACATTAATGATTTTACTCCTTAAAGTTTGTGTTTGTTTGTTTGCTTGGGTTGTTTCAACAAATTCTTGTAGATGGAAAATGGCTTTAGTGATTGCACTGGACTCAGAACAAGAGGCTATATACCATACCCATTAAGGATCACTGGAGTGGCTGCATTACAGTAAGGAACAAATCAAGTGTATCCATTTATTTAGAATTTATGGTACACCTATTATAACAAGCTGATAGGAAAAAGAAATGAGCATAAAAATCTGAAAAGTGAAGGTAGGTAAAACTAATGTTATTTTCACAATACATAATTGTGGAAAATCCAAAAGAATCACCTGAAAAACTAATACAAAGGGAAAATGACTTTGATAAAGAGACTGGGCTGGACCTTCATGCACACACAGATAAATACACAGGAATAGCATTTTTATATACATACAAGAGCCAGTTACAAAAAAGAAAAACTGCATTTAGGCATGTATATAAAAAGATATAATATCTAAGTAGAAACCAAATAAGAATATAACAGAACACTTGGATTCATAGATAGGTATATTAATATAAATACACTTATTCTCCTTTTTCAACTGGACAAACCCATTCTAAAGTTCATATAGGGAAAAATAAATGCACATTAATCAGGCAAGTTTTTAAAAGAAGTGGATGAGAGTGTTTTACCTTAGCAGTTATCAAAAACATTTTAAAAAAGAGTGTGCTAATGGCACATGAACTCAATGCAAAGGACTATTAAAGCCAACAGAAAAGATAAATATATAATGACTAAGAGACTGAGTTGTTATATCAATTCCAGAGACACAGATTTATTCAATAAGTGGTTCTGGTATAACAGACGTTTTGGGGGAAAATAAGTAACATCTAAAGCATTCCTTCACACAAAAATTTGAGGTGAATAAGAATAGCAACCACACTCATGAAAGCATGTTTATAAACTCGAATAGTGAGAGCCCGTGTTAGAAAACAACAAAACTTAGAAATCATAAAGCAAAGATGGATAAATTTCATCACCCAAATATAATACACTTTAGCACAATAAAATCAGACAAAACAGTTACAAACTAAAGTATAAATACCAGCTAAATTTTTGACATAAATATAACACACAATGGACTAATTTCTTTAATATATACAGAGCTCCTACCAATCGATAAGAAAAAGGTCAGAAATCCAATATAAAAAAGAGCAAAAGACATGAAATGCCAGTTCACATTAAGAAAATATAAATTATCTCTAAATATGTAAAAAATTGCTCAAACTCAATAATAATAACATATTTTAAAGCATGTGGTGGTGTTATCATCAGGTTGAAAAAATCTGAGTGCTAATACATTGTAGCGGCCAAGCTTAGAGAGGCCTGCTTTCTGGTGGAGAATAGATGGAGGGATGAATTTTCACATATTTTCTAAATGGCAATTTCATGACTTCTATCATAATTATAAATGCACATACTCTTAACTCTCAATGCCTCTTCAAGCAGTCTATCCTAATGAGTTTGTCTTCCACTTGTGTACAAAATGTGTATTCACTGCAATTGTGCTTACACTATTAAAAGATTGCAAACAACTTAAATGCCCATCAAAAGGTATTTACATTACACAGATACTATGCAGCCCTCTATACAATATTGGAGAGGTAATTTTTGTGAAAAAAGCAAGATATATGTTTATATAATTTAGTAACTATTTTTAAAAGCATATTTGTATATTCATACACATATATACATACATACATATATATGTGTGTGCATTTGTGTGTGCGCATGTGTGTGTGTGTGTGTGCATAAACAACATAGTAGTAGTTGCTACTATCTACCGACAGTTGGCCTGGAGAGGGAGGTGATCTTGCACAAGAAAAGAATATCATTAGAAGGGAAAATATTACCTCCTTGTACATTCTTTAATACCACTGAAATTTCATTGTGTGCATATATCAATAAAAATATTTCAGGAAGATAAAAACTGAGTCACTGAAATGGGTTGAGTAAACTGAAGGGAAGGAATTAGAAATTTCTCTTACCAGGCTCAGATGCTGGAGGCAAAGGTGATCTCTTGCTAAGACCGTGTACATTCTCTGGAAGCAGCATTCATCCAGGAATAAAGCAGGGGAAAACTGGGAAATAGAGATTGAGTATAAAACTTGAGGCCTTAAAGATTAATTTTCCCTAGTGTTCATAGTAGAGAGACCAAAAAAGTTTAAAATAACACTCAGCTATGTCTCAGGCATGCAATTATCTAATAGCAGGAGTCATTTATAATTCCTTTGAAAGATAAAATTAACATGAATCAAACAATCAAAGAAGAGTGAAAAGCACTGGTAATTCTAAGAAATGATGGTTCTGTGGTGTAGGAATAATTTGGTTAGGTCTTCAGGGGAGATGGGAATTCAGCTAGTGGGCTTCATAAGAGGTCTTTCAGGTGAGAGGAGTGAAAAAAGTGTTTTGAATTATGCAAATATTTTAGAGAATTAAAATATGTGCTTGGAATGCTATATTCAAGCAACATATATTCTAAAATTACAAATCAAGAGGGTCAAGAGAATGCAGAGTGTAATAAAAATTGACAGTTACAATTTTAGCAACTTAAATTAAAACCTAAATATATAAAGTTAGTTAGACCACTGTTTAAGCAGGCATTAGAAACTAATGGCTATGAAAATATCTCCTGGAATCATACCAGAAATCAGATACTGGATCTTGTCTGCATCTCTCATGGCCTCTTTGATCTTGATTTGATACTCAAATGTTTTGATGTTTGGTTTCCTCAGCTGTTAAACGGAAATAGTAAAAACATTTACCTCAGGGAGTTGTTTGGGGGACTATTTAGGAAAGCAATATTTGTAAAAATGTACAATATTGCATACAGTGAACTCTTCATAATTGGTGGCAGCAAAATGTAGTGTAATGGGCACAGGATTCAGACTGCTTAGATTCAAGTATTAGCTCCAACACTAACTTAAGCAATTAATTTCTCCACTCTATAGATTACCCTTCTCACTAAAAATTGGATTAACAGTGACCTGCTATAATAGTTTCCATTGCTGCAAAACAAAGGACCACAAACTTGGCATTCTACAACAATACCAGTTTATTACCTTACAGTTCTATAGGTCAGAGATCCAGTTGTTCTTGGCTGAATTAATAGTAGTACTGAGTGTAATCTGATCAAATAACCTAAGATTATATCTATACCTCATTTATAGTCAATATTCTAGTCAGCCTTTTTTGCTGCTGTGACCAAAAGACGTAAGAAGAGTAATTTTAGAAGGGGAAGAGTTTATTTAGGGCTCACAGTTTCAGAGGTCTCAGTCCATAGACAGCTGACTCCATTGCTCTGGGCCCAAGATGAGGCACAACATCAGGGCAGAAGGGCATGATAGAGGAATGTCGCTAAGGATATGACAATCTGGAAGCAGAGAGCTCTTGCTCACCAGGGACAAAATATATACCCCAAAGGTACACTCCCAATGACCACCTACTCCAGCCACATTCCTCCTGCCTAAAACTTTCATAACCTGGTCATTTCACCTTTAAACTTTCTTGTATTGTCTCACACATGAGCTTTTGGGGGACAACTCATATCTAAACCATAAGTCAATAATGACCGAGATAATAAGAAATATTGCACTTAGAGTTTTTTGTGACTTGAAAAATTAAAAGATGAGTTTCAAATGTCTAGATAATCCAATGGGGAGTGAAAATGCATAGCTACTGAGGAAAATTTTTGGAATTCTGTGTATAACTAAAGTTCTTATCATCATAATCCATCATTGTTACTGCATACCTACTACTGAGCTAGGCACTTTTGTGCACCACAATAACTTACCACTATGAGTTTTGTACTATTATTAACTCCATTTTACAGAGGTTAATACTGAGACTTGGCAATCAATTGATTTAAATTGAGATAAAGGAGTTATAGAGATGGAGACAGTATTCTAATTTAAGTATGTCCTGAATTCAAGGTATATCTGAATCTAGGTATGCTCCAGAATCCAAAATCACAGTCAATAATAATAATAATTCATAAAAACTGCAGTGGACTGGGGTTGCAGCTTGGTTGTAGAGTGCTTGCCTAGCACCTGTAAGTCAACTGGGTTCTATTGTCAGTACCACATAAAAAAATAAATAAAATAACTTTTTAAAAAAAGATACTGTTTTACTCAGTTTGGGTTGCTATAACAGGTTACAATAGAATGGGTGGCTTGAAAAACATACATTTTCAAAGATTCTGGAGACTCGAGAATCCAAAATCAGAGTACTGGTAAATTCAGTGTCTGGTGAGTGCTTGCTTCCTGTTTCATAGATGTCTGTCTTCTTATTGTGTCCTCACATGGGAAAGAACAGATGGAGATATCTATCTGGAGCCTTTTCTTAAAAGGACAGTAATCTCATTCTTAAGGACTTCACTCCCCTGACATAAGTGCTTCCTTAGAACTCCACTTTCAGATATCTTCACATTGTGGATTTAGGGTTAAATATATGAATTTTGGGGAAATAAAAACATTCATTTCATAGCAAAATCCAGTAAACTTCTTCAGTCTCTTTTTTATTTTTCTTCTATTTAACTCTGCTTCAAGGAATTGTTATTTTCACTATAGTACTTAAGCTACAAAGTGTTAACAGGTGTTCTGAGAAAGTCTGTCATAATAAAAAAGACAGAAGTTTGCAAAATGCTGAATTAAATACTCTTAGACATTTCTTAACCACATGACCTTTAGAGTATTTAATATGCTAAGATTCACCATGAATCTCCAAGAAGCTGCTTTACTATGTGATGTTGCCCAAAATTATTTGACCATGGAACTTTATTTTTTTTCCCAGAAACCTATTATCATCTTGGGGAAAAGGAGGCCTGCAGAAAACAATTTGGAAAGTGCTGTCAAGTGATGTATAGATTCATTTTTAGCACTTTAGACACATATTTGGAGAAGCTATAAAACTGGGCTGGATCATATGTGATTAGTAAAGGTCCCTTAGTACTTTGCATGAGGTAACAGATTGACAACAGATAATTTCCATCTTTTTACCTTTTTTCTTTCTTTTATAATTTAATACTGTGATCTTTTAATATTTCTTATATTTAACATTTGGAGGGGCTATACATGAGCTCAGTAAAAGTGAAATGAATTGGATAAATGTAAGTTACAGAAAGTGCCTAGAATTTTCAAAATGAGAGACTAAATGGTAGATGGTCATTATCAATAAGTGGGTAAAAAGGGGATAATTGCATATGCTGCCTGGATGTAAGACTATATATCATTTTTTAAATTGAAAATGACAATTAAGGAGGAGAGGTATTAAACTGGCAACATCTTTCACATATTGTGTACCAGGCATTTATTGTCATGTCTCTAATTATTTGGTTATAGAATATGCACTTTTATGAAGTTTTATGTCCATTGGAGTTTTTAAAACCCCTTCTTTAAATTAAAAGAAAGATAAATGTTTAGTAATGTATATAGTTGCCAAAAATTATTTAGCTTCCTAACATGCTTATTAAGGTAATATATTAACATAAAAGTGGAAATAAGCAATAAAACAGGAAATTAAAGAAGACTCTTAACCCATTCTTGCCCTGAATATCTCATCACACAGGGATTGGTTTCTAATTTTACATTTTCAGGTTTTACTATTGCCCTTTGGAAATAGTATCTTAAAGTTAATATTAGATATCTCATTTCAAACGTAAAAAACAATACTTTATGATGTACATGCCACAGGATGACAGAAAGCATATTTACTGATCTAAGCAAAAATGATGTGCCAGAAAGTTGAAATTTGACTGAAAGTATTTTGCTACAACTCTGGACAATACTGCCTCATTCCAACATCTATGGACTTAAGCATAACAACAGACAGTAAATAAATGATTTTTAAAAAATGTGTTTTCACCCTCCTATTCTTCATGAGATCTTCACAAACCTTGATCAGAAAGGGATTTTCTTTTTTTAAAAATTGTTTTTGTTTGTTTGCCTGTGACACAATATCTCTACTCCCTAGCAATATTTGATATTACTTTTTCATCCATTTCCATCCCCCCTGCATCTCACTTCAAATTCCAAAAGGAAGGTAGCAGTTGAAGTTCAGAGGACTCACGGAGAAAGAAAATGAAGATGGTTTCCCGGCTAATTGCCCTGGGTCTTCCTTTCCTTGTTAAAATTTCCTTTCCACTTCTTACCATGGAGAATATTTCCTTCAAAATCCTTGTTTCTGTGCACCCACCTCTCCCTCCCTCTCTCTCCCTCTCCCCCCCCCACCCTCCAGGAAGGAAAAACAAAAAAGAAAAAGGGGGAGGAGAGAGGCTGGCAACCAACCAACCCCAAAAGAGCTGTTTCATTTTGGTACCTGCAACTGCTGGAATTGAATCCATGTACAGTAAGCAATCATTCTAACCGAAAACTGAGGAGAAAGCACAATTGTAAGCCAGGGGCTGTATTTTTGGTTCCATCACTTTCACTGCACAAACCAGTCTATTTATTTTAATTTTGGTGGGTAGCAGTGAAATTTGAGCCACTTGAGTGATGTTTCAAGATTCTGTTTTCTCCTTCTATTTTCCTGCATGGACCCCAAATTTGTCCCACTATTTCTCATCTGCTTAACGAGATGCATGGAATGTATGCTTCCTGTTTGCTTTCATCTGCTTGCCCCTGAGAATAGATGAGTCCACAACCCTTTCTCCTCAGCCCCAGAGTAACTGAAATGCAGTCAGTACAGTGGAGCAGTCTAGTCTTAGCTGATTAGAGTCTGGCTGCTGACTAAGTTGCACTTCCTGAGAAATCCGGGCCAGGACAATTCACTTTGCAGGATTCGGTCTCTCTTGAAGCTTTGTGCCCCAAGAGCTGCTTATTTTCCCGGACTATACAGAGAAAGGAAGTTCAGGGAAATTCTTTACGTGGTTAATTATAAAGCCAAAGCTGGAAACCTAGAGACTCTCAGACACCGAAGGTGCTCCCCTTAACCCCTGAGTACCCAGCGTGTGTGGAGAAGGTATAGGCAATGATGTAGGAACTTCGGAGGTGGTAGCAGGTGCCAGGGCGTGGCTGCGGCTGTCTCCCTTTTCTCTTCCAGCAGAAGGAGCCACCTCAGAGGGGGAGGGGGGAGAGAGAAAGAGAGAGAGAGAAGGGGTAGAACGCGGGAGGGAATAAGTGAGAGGCGGGGCGGGCAGGCGC
Organism: Geosciurus inauris; assembly: GCA_004024805.1. Lineage (NCBI taxonomy): Eukaryota > Metazoa > Chordata > Mammalia > Rodentia > Sciuridae > Geosciurus > Geosciurus inauris. The sequence continues at coordinate 72,306 of PVHX01005036.1, read as the reverse complement.
CCAGGGAGCTGGGAGCGCGCCTGGCAGGCTGAGGCTCACACGCACGCCGCCTCTGTTTGTACACACTGCGCTCCCGGCCGCTGGCTCGCTTTCCTCCAGCTCACGCTTCATTGTTCTCCAAGTCAGAAGCCCCGCAGCCGCGGCAGCGTTAACAGCGCGAGCTAGGAGCCCTGTGCTTTCCTCCGCCCGCGGGTCCGCCCGCCCGCGTGGGAGACCCGGAGCTACCACCGGAGTCCGCGCCCCGCCCGCTGAGCCTTGGCCAGGACCCACCCGCAGCAGAGGGCAGAGCCCGCCAGCGCTTCCCGGGAGCTCACCCACCTCCGCGCGCCTGAGCGCAGGCAAAAGGGGAAGAAACGTTCCTCTCGGTGGCCACTACTCTTTTACGCCCTCTCCAAGAATTTGTTTAAGAAAGCGCTGCGGGAAGACATCTTCTTGAATTCTCTAACAGGGGCGGGGTCTACTGCTGACCTGCGGTGCCACCTCGGCTTTACTGCCCTCCGCGACGACCCCTGACCAGCCAGGGTCACGTCCGGAAGACCGGATCATGAAGCGCTCGGTTTTCACCTGGCTCTTGGTTGGGCTCAGCCTCGGTGTCCCCCAGTTCGGCAAAGGTGAGGCGGCGGGGCTCGGATCGCTGGATGCGGGACGGGAGGGGACTCCCCTGGGAATGCTGCGCAGGGGCCCACTGGCAGTCCTCAGTGCGTGCCACCGGTGGCGAGCGCCGCGGGCGGCGCGGAGGAGGCGGCGCGCCCTGGGTGCCCCGGAAAAGTGCTCGCAAAAGTCCGAGCAGAGTGCTTCGAGGCTGAATAGGAAGAAAGGTGCGAAAGAGGAAGATGCCTGGGGAAAGGTGGTGGGAGGGTGACGGCGTTCCCAGGCACCAGCGATTTTGCTACTGGGTCGCCGAGCGATCCTTCACTAACAAGTGCCCACGATTCTGGCTGTGGACGCCGGGCGGGGCTTTCGTGGCGGCTGGAGCCGAGGAGACAAGGGCGCCAGGGCGTCGTCTAGTTGATGCGGGAAGAGGCTAGAGAACCGCAGGGCAGTCGGGCCCTTGGCGTGCGGTGCTCTGGCACAGGGCCCAGGCTGAGCCATTTGTAAACCCGGAACAGGCGCTGGGAGTTTTGGTCACGGGTGAGGTGGAGAGGGGTCTAGTAGGTCATGGGCTTTCTCTGGCCGCCCCTTCCCTGACGCGCGGCATTGATGCCAATCTTCTAACCCCAGGGACCTGGAGCTTTGCTCTGTACTATCTCTAGGTAGGAGCCTAACTCTCGGTAATAGAATCCTGCAGTGCAAGTGAACCTTCGCGCCCCCAACCCAGGAGCAGAAAAGTTGCAAGAGCTGGTCTGGTCGCTCTTTCCATGACACTTGCATGGAAAAAAAGTAAAAGAAGGAAAACAAAGCAGCCTTTAAAAAATATTTAGGACTTCGAGGAGTCTCCTGCCGAGATGTTTAGGTGACTTTCAGGTCCTCTAAGAGGTGTGCCTGGTCAATGCAAATCTTGGTCCCGACTGCGGTCTCGCCACTGGCAGAGGCTGTGTAGGACTCGGGAAGGCGCATGGTGAAGCGGCAGGGACTTTAAGGGGTGTATTGGGGAGCTATGCTCCTGTGCTCACGGATACAGGAAACCCCTTCAAAGGGATCCGCGGGTAATAGAATCCTCTGCAGACAGCTTCAAGTGGAGAGGCGAGTACACTACAGGGTTTAAAAACGCTGTGTTTCTAAAAAAAAAAAGGGGGGGGGTAGTTGGATTTTAAAATGCGTTGACTGGAATTCATTTAAGATTAGGGACTGCATGAATATTCTACACCATCCATCCATGCACTCATCTATCTCTTTCAGAGAATGGACTCTTGGGTGACTGTTTTGCCCAATAAGTCAGATGTTGCTGGTCAGATGCCCTCACATCCCCAACAGATGTGGCCGCGCCTTGCCTTGATCTCCTTCCCTCCCCCAGAATGTGGCTATTTTTCCCAGGCTGTGGGCGTGTATGTAGGTGTTTGCCTAGCCTGTGTTTACCAAGTGTCCTTCTAGTTATCAGGCAGCCACAGCCACTCCACTGAAGGTTAAAGAATGGAAATGGTTCCATAGGTGCTCTAATGAGTCCCCAGCGATAAGAAAAAGACAGTGCCCTCATTGCCTTTATTTTTCCTTTATTTCCCGTCTGAATTCCTTTTGCACTTTGATCCCTTAGCAGGAAGGGAAAGGGAAGAACTGCAGGCACTCCCCTCTTCTCCTTCCTTCCCCGCCTCTTTTCCCATTCAAGCAAGAACACCCTCACCCACTCACATGCATCTACACTAAGCCACTGCCTCCACCTTCTGTTCCCAATCAGAGGTGGAGAGCGGCGTGGACCAAAGGGGAGAAAGTGCATCTAGTATGTGTGGCCGCGCTTGCTTCTCCAGGTCTGGTGGCAGGAGCCCTGGGGCACGACGAATCCGGCTGCTAGGAACTCTGTCTGCTAAAGATACCCGTGCTGAGGGCACAACTTACTCTTATCAGTCAAGCTAAGCTTTCCATTTTGGTTCTCCTAGATAGTGCTGGGGCAGCCTTTTACTCCATATTCTTCAGATTTATTTTTTTCAGCCTGCCTGTGAGGCAGAGGAAAAGAGGACTTTAGGGAAGAAACGGGCCATTTTACTCTACCTCTTTCGTAAAAACTTGAACCTCTCTCTCTTTTTTCCCTCTCTCAGCTCTGCAGAAGGCAGAGTACAGCTTGCCTGAAAGCTCCAAGCAATTAAACTTCGGGCAAACTTAATTGAAACCAGTGCTTCCACTGAGAATGTTCCTCCCCCCCACACACACACACCATATCATATATCTAATGTATTTAATGCTTTATAGGAATTGGTGTTTCCCTTTGTGTGGGTTGCGATCTACGTGCATTAATGCATGGGATTTGATAAGGATATATAACTCCTTTTATTAGTTGTCTTTATTTTAAAATTAAACCAATGGATCAGTCAGATTGAATATTTTATTAACTCTTAAATTATTCATCATTATGGGTTGCTTTAAAAAATTCAATAACATGCATACAGTTGCAGCAATCACGTGACATCTTATGCAATCTGTCCCTCCCTGCCTGCATGCAGTTTTGTGCCTGAAGTCTTTAAGCAAATGGCCCTATCTAAAAATGTCTAGACATGTCCTAAATACTATGAATCATTGACATTGCATTTCTGTTTTTAATTAATGGTGATTTTTGGTTAATTCTACATGAAGATAAATTAATAACTTAACAGTCTTACTCCATATGATACTATACTTCTGTTATTAGTATAGCAATATTTATATTGAAATAATAGGTTTCTGTTACTATTACACATTCCTGCTTTCACTTCCTTATTACCATGACCACTAACTTTCTTTAAAAATAAATACTAATTTCAGACTCAAGCTGAAACACTTAAAAATAATTTTGGAATGTTAAATTAAGAATAATGTGAGAATGAAGTATACTGCTGTGGTAGTTTGTCACAGATGCAAAATCTTAGCCATGCCTTACACTGCCATGGTACAACAAAAGTTGTTCCTTCAGTCCTGAAAAAGTTTTTCTGATCATTTCTGTAATGTTTCCTTAGAATTGAAATGTATTTTGTTTTAAACTTATATGATTTTACAAAAACACTTATAATAAAAAATGATGGTGAAAAAATTGAAGTGGTCTATTCTTCCTTATATAGTCTTGAAGTTGAAAACATCTCCCCCAAAATGCAAGTATATTGCACTTCTGAACACTTCCTTAAATTAAAATTTGTATTTTTATCAAGTATCTTCAGGTTTATGTTCACACAAATTATTTATTCAGGATCTAGGATGTTTTAAATAAATATTTTAATAAAGTTTGCTTTTCTTTCTGAATACATATGATTTTTCCTTCTTACAAAATTACTGCAATAGAAAGGAATAAATATACCTGACTAAAAATAACATGGTTACCCAATATCATTACAAAATATGTTTTATGGGTTTTTAACAGCTACATTAGTACTCAAACTCTTAAATTCCTTGATTTTAAGATCAAGTTTTTAATTAGGTTATTTATTCTTAGATGGTTCATCCTTTGAAGAGTTTTGAATAATGCTATGGACTGTATTTGTGTTTAGTTTTTTAGAAACTCCCCTGTTGGAGTTTCCTAAAGCCTAAGAAAGTAATTCTCATATTTGTTGTTTGTTGCACGCACTCGCAGGTGCAGGGGCTTTGAGTATGATTTATGATGTAGTAGTTTTATTGTATCCTTGCCAAAAAAAAAAAAAAAAAAAAAGTGCAGGCATCAGAATTCAGTCCAAGCCAGAAGTAAATCATAATGAGAAGGTACTGAGTAAAAAATAGCAAATTTTACAAATATGTAATTAGTATGGCTTCTATCACAGCTAATCAGTTTATTCTTTTGCTAAGTAGTTTGGAAACTGACATTATTATGAAAAAAAAGGTAGAAAACCAAAGCCAAGCCACTCCTAGTATTCAGCTCTATTTTTAAAAAATGCTTATTTTTTAGTTATAGGTGACAGAATATCTTTATTTTATTTTTATGTGGTGCTGAGGATCGAACCCAGTGCCTTATGCGTGCTAGGCGAGCACGCTACCACTGCGCCATAATCCCAGCCCCAGTATTCAGTTCTTATATGTGTTTAAAAGATGTTTAGCAAATTTGTTCTTGTTTTTGTTCTTTTTTCGAGCCCATGTGATGATTATAATATTTTTTTTAATCAAAGAAAACATGCATTTATGGACAGAGTCAAATGGCTGCACAAGTGAAGTGGAGCAAATATTAAAGTATTTCTCATGGTTTTCATATTAATTAATTACTACAAATATTTAAATTGAAAAAAATTACTGCTTAATTGACAGTGAAAATACCTATAATATTCTTTATATCTTAGATTTTAGAAAGTTATTGAAGGGAACAATACTGGAATTCACTGTGCCCTCACCAGCAGGTGTCAGGATATTCAATAGAGATCTTTTAAAGAAAGATGGAAATAATAAAAACTAAAAAGTAGAGAGTAAGTGCTTATCTACAGATGCAAATAAAATGACTTTTAATGAAACTGGTGTATGAGTTTCCAGTGTTCCTGGAGAAGGAGAGGAAGGGTCTCCTGAGGACCTACTGCCTGTACCATAGAGTTTTAAGTTGAAACAGAATTGCTCTGCCACAGACTACTAAATTCACCCTGAGATTGAACCATTGTTTTCAAGGGTTTCTTGAGTGTTATCCCAAGGATGAGCAAATAAATCTAGCATGTATTTGGTAAAAAAATTATGACTTAAATTTCTATCATATTTTTAAATCTTACTCTCCATACCTACTCTTAAGGTTCAGCTATATTTTTGTACACATTACCTCAATGCAAAGAAATGAGTGCTTATATTTGATTTTTTTTCTACTGTGATGGTAAAGTGTATTTCCTGGAGATGGCAAGTTTTGGAATAAAATAAGTCAGATCACCAATAAGAGACTAAATGACACAATAAATAAATCTTTGTTATTATCAATTTCAGCCAGTTATTCATCCATATATACAAAATATGGGTTATATATGTGCCTATTGTGTATCAGCATCAGCATCTACTAGTGACTAGATATTTTGTTTTTAATTGGCTCTTATCAATGTTAGTTCTCATATCTGCTGATATAACCCTTAACCCTTAATGGTATATTCACAATTACACCTTTGTTAGGAGTTTTCTTATAGTTTTTTTTTTTTTTTTTGGCGGAGTGGGGGCGGGTACCAGGGATTGAACATACTGGCACTTTACCACTGAACCATATCCCCAGCCATTTGTTACTATTATTATTTTTTATTTTGAGACAGTCTTGCCTAAATTGCTTAGAGCCTCGCCCAGTTGCTGAGGCTGGCTTTGAACCTGTGATCCTCCTGACTCAGCCTCCTGAACCCCTGGGATGATAGGCATGTGCCAATGTGTACAACTCTGGTTATAACATAGTCACTGATGTGCCAAATGACCTATTCCCAGTGACATCCTGTCTGTGTTAGAAGTTCTCTTGAAATTAAAAACAAAAGCAAAAACAAAAAGAAAACATCTCTCTCTTTTTCCCTCTCTTCCATTTTCCTGCTAGACAGCAACTAGGGCACATTCACTATAAAACTGGTATGGTACTCTGTTGTCATTATTCAAAGCTTGCAAATCTACAAAATATTGCCATATTTGCAGTTTTTTCTTCTTGGTAAAAAAAATGAAGATTATAATTTAAAGCCCATCTACTAAATTCTGAGATTTATAAATGAAAATAAATTGGGATCCGAATGTAGGAACAACTCAGAATTTTACACATTGATTGGTCACCATGCCCTCACTAAAGTTATCAACTGGGCAGTAATTTATCTCCACCTGACAGTGCAGAAATCACTTGCCTCACAACTTCATCTGTATAACACACAGCTGAGAATCGAAGAAAGTATCAAAAACTCCTGACCACCTAAAATAGATGTTACATTTAGGCTTTTGATTATGTATCATATAAAAGTCTATTTATCTTGACTTTCACATTTTTGCACTGTCTATAAACTGTATCCAGCAAATGAAATGTATGTGAGATAATAGGTCAGGCTTAATTGGAGCAATAAAACATGCCAGCTGTTAGATGAAGAGGACAGTAATACTTAACAGTGTAAGGAACTGGAGACATTTAGTGTATGTGTGGTGGAGGGTGTACAGGCTTCAAGGTATCCCTCTATGAGAGAATATTATAGTAATTGATGCCAATATTGCTCTTGCTACCTAGAGAAAGGCTCTTTGCAATGTGTTTATCATGTTTGAGTACCAAGGCACTGATTACTGAAAAAAGATTTCACCAAAAATATTTAATTTGAAAATCTATTTTATGATAAACAAGTTAGAAATCTGAGAAATTCGTTTTTTAGAAACTTTATTTTCCCATCATGCCAGTGAAGATAGTATACATTTTTAATTTTTTCTCCAAGTTACAAAATTAAGGTATTATGAGACATAGAATTCAGTTTCTAGAAAAGAGGTACACCTCAGAAATCATGTAAGATGCCATGCAATTATTTGTTTATATTTTAGAAGAGAACACACTGCTATTTTGTTTATAAAAATATGCATTATGTAGTGATTGTAACTGTAAGATTTGTTCAACAGAAGATTTATGGTACATGAGGTAGAATAGAAGATTTAAGTACAAGAAACTAGATGAAGGTGTTTTAAGCACTAAAGCACATTAGAATGTGATAGTTACTATGGAGAAAAAAGATTTATTTGGCTTTACTTTTTATCTTTTCTAAAATAGATCTGTATCAAACTGATTCATCTATTGTAAAGTAATTTAATATGACATAATAATCCATAAATGGGAAGGTCAAGAACTTACTCTCTTGTTAGGTAATCTTTAAATGGGTTTATCCCACCATGCATTCCTTAGGGTTTATGCGTGACATTTGACAAAGTAGTTTATTTTGAAAATTCAAAATAATCCTTTAAATCTCTTCTTGTACTTCGGTCTGGATGATCATTTAGAGTCTACTGACACCAGAGGTTAGCTGAGGTAACGTGGGCTCATGACCCTTGAGCAGACAAGCCCAGAACAGTCAAGTGGGAACATTGGAGAATATTTTTATTTGAAATAAAATGAACAAATGCCAACCTCTCATCTAGAGCAAACTTCCACCTGTAACTCTGCCTCTTCTGCCTGTCCTGACATCCATGTTACCCTCTCCAATCACATTTTTCTAAGTGCTACTTTATAATTTTATGAACACCACCTTTCTTACTTGTGAATTTATCTTTTTCTTCTTATGGTTTAACTTATGTATTATAAACCCTAACTTTTTGGAATTTTTTCTACATACAAACAAAAACCAAATTACTATCCATAAGGCATTGATATTTACATTTCAAGATCTTGTTTAGCATTTTGTGCTTTTTAAAGAGCCAGGGCTTAACATAGTGCTAGGCAAAACAAACAACAAAACCAGGCAACAGTAGGAAAAACCCAAACATTCAATGCTGAACTGAGGAACAATCCACCCCCTACACACACATCAGTGTTCCTTAGGAAGTACTTGCACATTTTAAACAGCAGTATGCTTTTTATATAAAAAATAGGTCAAAAGCAATTTCAGGAACTTTAAAAGCTTTGTTTCTCACTCTCTTACATAACCATTTCTTACTGTCTGTGTTGTAGAATGAACCTACTTTGAAAGTATTCCTAAATGTTGCTGCAGGAGTATTGATAAATATGTAATGTTAAAGTACAGGTAGAAAATAAAGTACTTTTTGTTTGTCATGAATCTTCAATTAAAAAAAAAAGCTACCTTTAAATGATAGATTCCTTTGTTAGATACAAGGTTCTGACCCTTCTGCCTAACTTTAATTTTGACTTAAAAACAATCATTATGCTTAAAAACAAGCATAATCCTATTTCTCTTTTTTCTTTCTTCTCTTTACTTGAAGCCTGACACCATGTGAGTGCATTTGCATTTTACTAGACAAATTAACAAGGGGCATTTATTCTGATAGCTTTCTTAAGTACAGTAAATAAGTATAGCTTGTATTAAGTGCATACTATGTTTCACTGTTCTCATTATCATCTCTAATTCTACTAGGCAGGTGCTATTATGATTGACAAGTGAATGAGAAAATGGAGATACAGAGACGTTTAATAACTTTCAAGATAAGAACTTTCAGAGCTACAATGTAACTTGCACATTAGAATCAAATTTGAATCTAGAGTCTCCCCTCTTACATACTAAATGACACTCCGTCTCAAGCAGTGACACATCCTGTATATAAAGGAGAGATCTTGTTAAATAGTAGTGTAATTGTGAAACATACAGATAACACTCAACCACTATTTAACTAGTAATTATTTTGGAAGGAGAATCATTTGAATTTTTAAATTATTTGAAATTTAAAATTTAAGTTGATAAGTGTCTTAGCATTTTTCACATTCAGAAATGAAGGAGTATGTTGGTTTGTTTCAGCAAGAGTTGGTGTGTGTCTCAGAAGGCATAACTAATGAGAATACTGAGGGAGACAGAAGATTTGAGGCAAATTTTCTTTAAAATCTTTTAACATGATTCTTATCATGCATTTTGTGATTTTAGGATTTTGCCACTCCTCTAAATTGTTCCATTGCTTTCAATATGGTGTGTAGGAGCATGTGTTCTCTGAAATTTTCAGTTACATAATACACAGTGATTTTAGAAGTTAACAAGGGTTTGATTTCTGCTAGCTTAATGTAAGTATTTAATTTGCCTTATATTCCATCCTCATTTAATTTTATGTCTATATAAACTTAAAAGAAATATTAGCCAAGCAAAGGTACTAAATGGTTTCAAATCACATCAAGTAGAAAATTATGCTTTCTGGTTTATTTGAACTATTTAAACAAAATTGAAGTTTTCCTTAATAAAAAACAAACTATTAACTTTAAATATTTTACAAAATAGTGAAAATCCTATCATCTAACATGACTTCCTCCTCATTAATTTCATTCTCTATGTATGTGTATTTAAGAGGTGAGGTGGACCTCTGTGTGCTTCATTGTGTATATCCCTTAATATGATAAAATGATTGTAAAAATTAGAGAAGCATCTTGCACCTCTGCTTTAGGGGACACAAGCTGAGAAAGTGTTCTTAATATGATTTCACAGATAAGGAACCAGAGATTCAAAATAGACACGTACCCTGGAATTCAAAGAGCTAATAGTCTGAATCTGAATCTATATGTTCTCATTTCAATGCATTTTTTTACTCTCTTCTGCTATGCTGCTTTGCTTGACATAATTATAAGTTGTGCTTTTTTTTCTCAGTTCTTGAAATCATGAGATGAGGAGGAATTAGTATACTAGTTTTTTTTCCAAAAATGATTCCAAAGGGTTTCTCTATCCAACATAAACACTTTCTTTCTGACCACAGGCATATAACTTTTCCTTTCCTTCTTTGATCCCATTATTAACCTTCATGACATCCTTCACTTCTGGCTTCAGAGCCTTGTTTCTTCTTTATCATTTAGTCTTAAAATTTGGGGTAATTATATATAATTATTAATGCTTGTGGCTTTTTAACCTTCTGATATAAATTTTCTGGAATTTCCCAACACTAATGATTTCCTTCCCTATTTTCTTCTGGCAGTATTATTCATTAGAATTTCTGATCACATGAAATTACTCATCTATAAGCACTTTGAATGTCTCAGACTTTCCACCTCTTACTAGAATTTTCTCTTTTATTTTGCCTTACCCTTCATTCAACTGAATCTACTCATGGTCACCACTCTGATTTCCATTCATTATGTCTCTTTTTTCCCCTCCCTGGTCTCTGTAGTTGTCCATGTATGGATTTATCCATTGTTTTTATCCATTTTTTATTTAATGACCAAATGACTTCAGTGTTTCTGTCTTATTAAAGCCCAAACTAAGGTACTTTGCAAAATTCTTTTCCTGTCCCTGACACTAAGACAAGTGGCATTCTCTCAAACACAGTAGAGTCCATACATTGGAAGTCCTAATGGTACTGGACCGAAAGGTTGAATTGAATTGGAATACTAAAAGGAATAAATTAGAATGATAGGAAATAAAGATCTGACACTATGGAGATGTTGCAGTAATGGCACTGTAACAGTAATTTTGGCAATATGAATTGGGCTGTATTACCTCAGAAATTATGGCTGAGTGAGAGTAGAAGGCAGAATGATTACAACAAAGGAGTTAAGACACTGGATGGCCAGGTGTTGGGAAAATCATCTATGTGAGTATTAAATTCACACACACGGGCTGGGGTTTTGGCGCAGTGGTAGCGTGCTCGCCTAGCACGCGTGAGGCACTGGGTTCGATCCTCAGCACCACATAAAAATAAAATAAAGATATTCTATCCACCTACAACTAAAAAATAAATTAAAAAAAAATCACACACACAAAATAGTTATGCCAGGAGAAGTGTTGGAGAGGAGGATTGAAAACCAGGAATAGAAACCTCCTAAAGATGAGGGCCTGGGATACTAAGATCAGAGGTCATTATTTTAAGCAGGCATATAGGGAGTAGAGAGATATGACATAAATTAAACCTGGGTGTTTTTGAGAGGAAAGAAGAAGAATGTTAAAAATGTTCTGGAAATGACACCCATTGAGGAACTTAGTATCACACCTACAAATCTACAGGATAAGCCGGGCGCGGTGGCTCACGCTTGTAATCCCAGCACTTAGGGAGGCTGAGATAGGAGAATCGCGAGTTCAAAGCCAGCCTCAGCAATGGCGAGGCACTAAGCAACTCAGTGAGACCCTGTCTCTACATAAAACACAAAATAGGGCTGGGGATGTGGCTCAGGGGTCGAGTGCCCCTGAGTTCAATCCCCGGTACCAAAAAAAAAAAAAAAAAAAAATCTACAGGATAAGAGAGAGAAAACAGTATGCAGTTTAGAAGGGCTGCAGGACAAAGAATGACCTGAAGGAGAGCTGGTTCCTGCTACAGCCTGATGACTGTCAGAGCCTTGTCCCAGTCACCGTTCTCTTTCACAGTGCTTGTCCTACAGCCAGTGACACAAACTCATAATAATAGTTAATAAATATCAACTTAGAGTGATGCATTGTGTGTTCTCATACAGGAGCTCTTTTAGATTTCACAACAATCTAAGGGCTTATCATCCCCACTGACAGATGAGGATTCAGAATAAGAATAGGATACGTTATCAGCACTAAAAACTAGGTCTTATAGATACAAATCCAGGAATATTTTCATTGTAGTGCAATTAAAGAGAAAAGCCCCAAATCCACAGAAGGATCCCTTCTAAATTTAAAGCTCAGCTGGGGGATAGGAAGGTTTCTGCAGTGATGCCCTGACCTACTTTATCCCGTTTAGATGATGGGTCTGCATATATTTTGAGGTCAGCATAGTTACTGGTTACTGAGAATGTCTAATGTTTGATGAGTGGCCTTAATTCTTGCCCGTTTTTGGATAATTTGTCCAAATGGTTTTTACTAGAAACCAATTAACATCATTGCCAAGGACCTGTTTTTTTTCCTTTTTCATATACTCATAACTGTGTACACATGATTATTTTCCCTCAAATTTACATGTTTTAAATATTTGTAAACCATAATGTCTCTTAGTTTTTGACATGCTGAAGTTGTGCACATTTTTTTTTCCTTTAATCTGTCCTTGTAAGCCATTCCTTTCATCATTTGAGTTGTGTCATTTGGAATTTATCCAAGTAGCCTACATATTTATTCTGCAGACTTGCCAAAAATTCAACAGTGAATTCTAAGGATGCGCTTCCTTAAAACATTGCTACATACGTTAACATGTGTGTGTGTTTTAATTTTGAAACTTCATATCTTAATTTGTTTCTTTAATTTCATCTATTGAGTCATCCCTTGCTAAATAATACATCACTAGGCCATGTTTTTATTCATAATTTTATTTTATATTTGGCTTCACTGGAATTTTACTTAATGTTTTCACATTCTGTATTTAGCATATTTGTTGTTACTATTATATGATGTATGCTCTCTCACCATGGATCTTCGTTTCCTGCAAATGGTATTATGCTATTTATTGCCATTTTTATATCATGTACATATCTGCTAAATAAAAAATGGAGTTCACAAATATAGTCATTTAGCTTTTTATTTCATAGTTGTTCTTTCTTGATGTCTTTCAAGTATTCATAATTTTCTTGAAACTATAATTTATCTCTATTTCTATATGATTTTTTTCTTTCTGTGTCCATTTCTAGCTATCTTGCACATGTTCCCATTTTTCTCCTCCAAGCTCATTCCTCAGCTTAAACTGCAAAACCTCAGAGACTCTCTCTCTGATTGTCTTGCCTAAATAATCTACACTTTAACAGAAGTACGTGCACACATGTGCACACACGCACACACACAACCATACACCCCCCTACTATTATTCTCTAGTACTCTATTGTTTTTTTTAAATGAGTACCTATACATTGCTAACAGTACTGAAAATTAGTACAGTCACTATGGAAATCAGTATAGAGATTCCTCAAAAAAACAGAATGGAACCACCATGTGACCTGCCATATTTATCCAAAATAACTGAAATGAGCAGAATATGGTGATATATGTATTCCTGTGTTAATAGTAGCTCAATTCACAATAGTCAAGGTATGGAAACAGTCTAGGTTTTCATCAAGAGATGAATTAATAAAGAAAATGTGGTATATATACACAATGGAGTTCTACTTAATCGTAAGGATGAATGAAATTATGTCATTTGCTGGTAGATGGATGGAACTGGAGAACGTTATGCTAAGTGAAATAAGCCACACTTAAAAAAATCAAGGGTCCAATATAGAAGGTAGAAAGAAGAAAGATTTCATGAAAAATAAAAATGAGATCAGTAGAGCAGAGGCCAGGGATCAAGGGGAGGAGGAAGGAAGGGAAAGGGAAAGGGAATATAATTGGGCAAATTATGCTATATAGATATGTGACTATATCACAGTGATTTTCACTTTTACATAAAATTATAATCCACCAATGAAAAAAGATATATTCATAAAGAAATAGAAGGAAGACCAGAAGAGTAGAGAAATGGAAACAGCGGAAAGAGCAGAGGGGAAAGGGAAGTACTGCGGAATGTAGTGAAGCAAATTATATTATGTGCATATATGAATATGTCACAGTGCCCCACCACTGTGTAGAATTACAATGCACTAATATAAACATAAAAAAGAAAAACTTGAACATCTTTCAAAAATTTTAGTTACATTTACTTTTGATTTGCTTGCTTATTTTCTATTGTGTGTTCAGTAGACCATATGCTTTATAAGGGCAGAAAGAATATTTTGTGTCGTAATGCATATCTGGCTGGAAACATGGTGCTTTGCTACTAGTCGGCACTCAATATTGGCTGAATTTATGTATGCATGCATGAAAGGAAAACAATCCTGTTCATATATAAATATGTACACGCACACACACGTATACATTATATATATTCTGGTTAAACAGCATATTTCTTTGATAGACCGCATTACTTATTTAACAAGTTCTTATCTATTTGAGGCACTGATGCATTGATTTATGGATCATAATACAAGTAACACATTTTTTTAAAAAGTAACATGTGTTTTAGTAGTGGCAGGCTGCAAGAACTGAGTAAATAAATGGCCTAATGTTTCCCTAGTCGTCTCATTTATGAACATTTTATAAGAAAGATTTAGGTTTTATCTTAAAGTATCAAATTGGAATAAAATAGTGTGTATATGGAAGATAAACAGCACATTTAAAAATGTCATTTTATTACTAAGGGTCGACAAGAAAAGTATGTACAACATAATCAAAGCACTTGGTGGTGTTTTAAATTGTCAGGTGGAAGAGCTGCAGGTAGGGCTTTGATCTGCTAATTGCCCCAGTGCCCTGACAATCACTCCCATAAGCTCCACCAGCAGCAACCTTCCTCTAGCCATAACTTCTTTTTCCCCCTCCCACCATGCACTCGCACCTGCTAAAAACAGCAGTTCTTGGCAGAGGAGCAAAGACAGCACCTGGAGCTGTGTATGTCCAGGGATGGAAAGCCCTGGAAACAGCACTCTTTAGAGCTGTGTGTGTAATGACAATCTGTATGTCACCACACACTGCTGCTTATTCCCCTGTAGGCAACTGTACACCTACCTTCTTTAAAAGCTCCCGTGGTTCCAACACAATTTATGTGCTTTGTGACTCCAGGAATTCTGTGATTTCCACACCCACACTGAAAGTTCTAAAAAGGACATCTCTTTCTAGAAAAGTATGTAAAGGAAAAGGAATATAGAGTAAAACCCGTGAAATCTAATGCTTGCTCTTTATTATACGCTAAGAAAGAAATTTTGGAAGTCCTTGTTTTTTTGATTTGGGGAAGGACAATTAATTCCTTATTCCTGCTTTAAAGTTTTAATTATTTTTAACCAGTAAGTAAGTATATACTCATTGAATAAAAGGTATAGTTCTGCCATTTGCTATCTGTATGTATAATGAAATATGAAATAAATAAAACATTGTTTATATTTCTAAATAATATGCTTAACAATAAAATGGGTCATATCATAATAGGTTCTTTTGTTTTAATTCTTATAGTGGTAAAATACATGTAACAAGATTACTATCTTAACCATGTTTGGGCAAACAGTTTTTGATGTTAAATATATTCATGATGCTGTATTTACATTACTACCATCAGTTTCATAACTATTTTCATCTTGTGAACTGAAACTTTATATCTATTGAACAATACTTGCCCATTTTTTCCTTCTCCTAAACCCCTGGCAACCATCCTTCCACATTCTAGCTCTATGATTTTGACTTCTGTAAGTACTTCACATATGTAAAGTCATACAGTTTTTGTTTATAGCACCTTACTTTATTTAGCATGATGCCTCAAGGTTCATTCATGTTGTACCATTGTTAAAACTACCTTTTTAAGATGGGATAGCCTTTCATTATACGGATGAATGTCAATTTTCATGTCAATTCACCCATGTCTGGACTTTTGGCTTTCTTCCAAGTTTTACCTGTTGTGAATAATACTGCTATAAATATGACTTTGTAAGTATCTCTTAGAGACTATATTTCTCATTCCCGTAGTATATACCCAGAACTCTGTGCCTTATACTAATTGTTTTTAACATTTTGAGGAATTAAAAATAAAATCTGGGGCTGGAGTTATGGCGCAGTGGTAGCGTGCTCGCCTAGCACGCGTAAGGCACTGGGTTCGATCCTCAGCACCACATAAAAATAAAATAAAGATATTCTATCCACCTACAACTAAAAAATAAATATTTTAAAAAAATAAATAAAATAAAATAAAATCTAGCATTATACTTTCAGCACCTTTATCATTTTATATTCCCATCAGCAGTAAACAAGTTTACTAATTTTTCTACATTTTCTACAACACTTATTTTTGTTTTGATTTTAGCCATCTTGATAGGTGTAAACTAATATCATCTCATTTTAATTGTGGTTTGTGTTTCCCTGATTATTAGTGATGCTGAGCATTTTTTTCTGTACATATTGGCTGTGTGTATATCTTCTATGGAGAAATAGCTGTTCAAATTCTTTGTCCATTTTTTTTAAATAATGCTATTGTATTTTTCCATACTTTCACTTTTTAATTTATTTTTATGTGGTGCTGAGGATCAAACCCAGTGGTTCACACACTCTAGGCAAGGATTTTACCACTGAGCCACAACCACAACCCATTCTTTGTCTATTTTAAAATCAGGTCTGTCTTTTGTTGCTGAGTTCTAGGAATTAGAGATAAGATACGCAAATTTTTATCATTCTTTGGGTTGCCTTTTTATTTTATGGAAAGTATATTTTGTTCACAATTCTAAAAAAATTTCACAAAGTGCAATGTGTTCATTTTTCTCTGGTTTCCTAATTTTTTGGCGTTGTTTCCAAGAAATCATTGCTGAATGAGGTCACAGAATTTTTGTCTTCTGTTTCTAAGAGTTTTATAGTCTTAGGTCTCAGGTTGAGATTCATAGATTTTGAATTAAGTTTTGTATATGGTGTTGAGTCCTATTTCATTTCTTTGCATACTACCCAGTTTCCCCATCACCATTTGCTGGAAAGACTGCTTTTCACAATTGAATGGTCTTGTCATCCTTGTCAAAAATCATTTGGCCACATTTACAGGGTTCTTTTCTATCCATTGTTGTGTATGTGTGTCTTCATGCCAGTACAACATTGTTTTAATTACTATAGTTTGTAATAACTTTTAAAATCAGGAAGTGTGAGCTTTCCAGATTTGCTTTTCCTTTAAAAATTCTATACACATTTTAGGACTTAAAAAATATCTCTGTAACAAAATATCATGTGTTTGGAAGAGGTTAAATGCATCTTTAGATTTCTTTTATTAGTATTTACATCTTATCATTACTAAATCTTCCATTCTATGAATTTATGGACCTGGGATATGTTTCCATTGGTTTAGGTTTAGGTCTTCTTTAATTTCTTTAAGCAATTTTTAATAGTTTATATTGTACACATCCTTTTTCCCCTTGTTTATTTTATTTATTTTTGATGTTATGGAAAATGGGTTAGTTTTCATATTTTCTTCTTTGAACTGTTTTTGCTTTTTTAATATTATACATAAATTGTGCATGTTTATGGGTTAGCATGTGATGTCTCTATACATATGTATTTCATATGTAATATAATGTTTAAATCAAGGCAAAAATCTATTTCCTCAAACATTTATCATTTCTTTATGGTGAAAACATTCAAGACTCTTTCTTCTAGCTCTTTTGAGCATTATTACATCTATAGTTAATCTGCTGTACAATAGAACATCAGAACTTATTTGTTCTAACTCTAACTTAGTATCTATTGATTGAATTTACCTATCTGTCTCTCTCCTATGTTGTCTCCCCAACCTCTATGTTGACTTCTATGGCATCAACATTTTTAGATTTCCCATGTGAATGAAATCATGTGGGACTTGCTTTCTGTGCCTGACATATTTCACTTTTAATGATTTACAGTTTTATCATGTTCCAAATGACATGAGTTCATTCTTTTTGTATGCTAAGTACTATTCCATTGTGTATAGACACTACATTTTTAATCTATTATGAAGATTTCCAGTTCACTGGTTGATAGATGTTTTGACTGTTTCCATTTGTTGGCCATTGTGAATGATTCTTCAGTGAGCAAGGGAGTCAGATGTCTTTTCAACATTCTGATTTTATTTCCTCTGGATATATATCCACTATTGAGTTCTCTGGATCACATGTTAGTTATATTTTAATATTTTCAGAAACATCTAAATTGTTTCTCTACAATTGTTGTACTAATTTATATTCCCACCAAAAGTATGCAAGGGTAACGTTTTCTCCATTGTCTTCTGCACCTGTTGTCTTCAGTGTTCTTGATAATAGTCATTCTTATTGTGTTGAAGTGATATGTAATTTTTGTTTGACTTGCATTTCCTTGGTAATTAGTGATTTTGAGTATGATTTTATGTATCTGTTGAACATTTGTATCTCTTCTTTTGAGTAATGTCAATTTAGATCAATTGCCCATTTTAAAATTATTTTATTTATTTTTTTTGTTTTGGAATTCCTTATATATTCTGAATATCAACTCCTTTTCAGATATATGGCTTGCAAATATTTTATTCCATTGTGTACATTGCCTCTGTACTCTTGATGGTTTGTTTTCTTATACAGAAAACTTTTAGTTGAGTGTAATTTGTTTGTCTATTTTTGGTTTCATACTCTGTGCTTTGGTGGTCTTGATGAAAAAATATCCTTGCCCATTCTCATGTCCTGAAGCATTTTTCCCACGTTTTTTTCTAGTATTTTCATAGTTTCATATCTTACCTATAATTCTTATAATTTAAAGTTGAGTTTTTTTAACTGGTAAGAGATGGGGGTCAAGTTTCATTTTTTGCTTATAGATATCTAATTTTCTTAGTATTGATAAGATTGTCCATTTTCCAATGCATGTTCTTAACAAATATGTTGAAAACCAGTTGGCTGTAAGTGTAAGTTTACTTGTAGGCCTTTTATTCTATTCAATTGGTTTCTGTGTCTGTTTTTATGACAATGCCTTGATGTTTTGATTACCACATATTTTTAGTATGTTTTGAAGTTAGTTGAGTAATGTTCCTGCTTTGTTCTTTTTGCTTAACATGACTTTGTCTATTTGGACTTTTTGTGGTCATAGATAAGTCTTAGAATTTGATTTTACTGGTTGTGTCAACAATGTCATTGGTATTTTGTATAAATAATTATGGGTATTTGTGGATATTTTAATAATATTGATGCTGCAAAACCATGAGCATATATCCTTTTCCATTTTTATCAATGTTATATAATTTTTACTGTAGAGACCTTTTGCATCTTTGTTTATTCCTAGATATACTTCTATAGCTATTTTAGATGGGATTGCTTTCTTAACATTTTTTCAAGTAGTTTGCTACTGGCACATAGCAGTGTTGCTGATCTTTGTATATTGTTGTTGTGTTCTACAAGTTTGCCAAATTTCTTTATCAGTTCTCATTCCTTTCTGGTGGAAATTTCGGGGTTTTCAACATAGCAAATCATGTCATCTGAAAATTGATGGTTTGTCTTATTTTTCAATTTGGATGCCCTTTATTCCTTTTTCTTGCCTGATGCCTCTGACTAGGATATCCAGAACTATGTTGAATAAAAGTGAATTTCGGGGCTGGGGCTATGGCTCAGCGGTTGAGCGCTTGCCTCGCATACGTGAGGCACTGGGTTCGATCCTCAGCACCATCTAAAATAAATAAAGATATTGTGTTCATCTACAACTAAACAAAATATTTAAAAAAATTAAGTGAATTTGAAAGTCAGATTTGCAAAAAATTAAAATAAAAGTGAAATTGTTGCTAAAATAAACTTGTCTGTTCTTTAGTAGGTGATATTTATCAACTTGAAGTAATATTTCTTGATTATTTCTGAGGCATTTATTTATTTTGCTTTGTGTTTCTTGCAGTTTGAGGAGTTTATGAAATATTAAATTGTTATGACTTATAACAGCTTTTTGTAGTGCACTGAAATAGTGTTGGAGGTTTCAGCTTTCTCATTTAACTTTAATTGGGAGTACACTATAAATTAAGTATTTTGATTTGGTGATAATAAGAGACATGAAGAACTCTTCTGGGATTGTGAAGTTGATTACTAGAAGCAAAGCTTAAAAAATGAACCCAGAGCACTGGAACATACTAATTTTAACAGTGACTTTTGAGATCGTTTATGTGGGTATATCAATGTAGTGGCATGCATTTTAGTATGCAACTGCATTACATAAAACCATATTTAGGTAACTGGGCAATATTAGTGTAAACAACCACTCTGTAGTATTTATTAGGAGAAATTCATGCTTTTGTGCTGTAGCTTGAATCAGACATTTGATTTGATTCAAGAACTTTAGAAGACACTGACCATGAGGAAGATACAATTTAAAAATTTAGAGGCTATTCAAATAGTTCAACTGTTCCCTGAATCCTACAAGAGGAATTTAAAGAAAGATGAATTCTTGAACAATTTGGTTTTACTCTAGGAATTTACATACCATTGTTTCTTTTGTTGAAGTGATAACGGAGGTGTGCAATAAAGCATACAATATTGTTGGATGGCTTTAAATCTGCTACTCAAGACATTAAAGTAAAAATCACTTCACAGAACCTGTTAAAACATGTTTATAGTTAAAACTTGGTTTCTCTGGCATTACTACTCCTGTAGAAAGCTGTTTTATGTGTATTGTGCATTAAGTTAACTTTGCTATGTGTTTACATAAGCTTCTTGTAAGTCACTCAAACACAACTATGAAACCATGACATGTATAGAAAACTCCTGTGTAACTTAAGAGTATGACTTCCAGGTTAGCTCATTAGATGCTAAAGTTGGTAAGATCAAAGTTGGTTTTTTGATTAATGAAAATCGCTGATATATCTGCAATGATAAAAATGTTACTATAAAAGTTTTAGGAGGAATAATTAATGTAAAACAAAATTTTTCAAAAGAAAATTTAGCTTTTACCTCAATAACATTTCAAAGTTTTATGGACCTACATTAATTACTACCTAAAACAAGATGTAGAGTACTTATGTAATAATCCTAGAACTTTCTCTTCTGCCATTCCAAACAAATCTCATCTTTGTATTTACTATCTCCATTTGTTTTTTGTTCAGTTTCTGTCACCTATATTAATGTTACCTAGTTTTGGATGCCATATCCATGTTTTAGTGTTGTGTGTGCCTGTGCATTTCAGTTTGGAGTCATTCACTGAACTCTGCGGGGTTAGTATTCATCTTGTTAGGCATGTCATGAGTACATGCCTTCTTTTTGCTGTAATAATATTCCTTATAAATATACCACAGTTTGTTCTGTTCTGTAGTTGACATTTGAGTTGTTTCCAGTTTTTAGCTGTTATGAATAAAGATAATCTGAAAAGTGTTATAGAAGATTTTTTCTTCTTAACAGACATGTGATTTCATTTCTCATTTCTCTTGGGTATATACTTAAGAATAGACTTGCAGAATTATTGGTAGATTAATTTGAGGAAAATATCCTCAACAGAACTCCAATACGATTGTACAATTTTGCTCTGCTAAATTGTCTTATTCCGTATCCTCACCCAAATTTTTTGCTATCAGTCTTTGATTTTAGCTCTTCTAATGGCTATAAAATGGTATTTCACTATATTTTACATTTGTGTTTCTTAATCACTAAGTATTTTGAACACACTTTCATGAGTTTATTGGCCATTCATATATCACCTCTTTAGTGAAGTATCCAATATTTTTGTGTATTTAAAAATTTATATGCAGAATTCCATAAATATTTTGGATATAAATCCATTGCTTGATACATGTTAGAAATATCCCAGTCTGTTTCTTAGTGTTGAATTTTTTGATATCTTTGTTGTTGTTGTTGTTACCAGGGATTGAACCAGGGGCTCTTAACCATGGAGTCACATCCCCAACAACTAGGGCCTCACCAGGTTGGTGAGACTGGCCTTGAACTTGCTTCAGCCTCCGGAGCCACTGTGATTAAAAACATGCACCATCAACTTGGCTCTTGATATCTTTTGAAGTAGGAAGCTAATTTGATGAAATGTATTTTATCAGTATTTTCTTTTCACAGTAAAGTACTTTTGGTGCCTGAAAAAGTCTTCATCTGTCCTAATATCAACAAATATATTTTTTCATTTTTCTTCCCCAAATCCTGTATTTCTTCTTTTTTATTTAATTCTACAATTATTCTCAAATTAATTTTTGTATATATCATAGAATATAGGTTTTTTTTTTCCAGAGGAAGATTTTGTTAGTCTAACCATTTTTAAAAATTCCCTTTATCCATTGAATTGTTGAATTGTGTTGGTGTCTTGGTTGTATATATCCTATGACTTTAATCTGTTTTCTAGCTTTATACCTATACATAATCATTTTCACTTTGATTTTATTATTACTTATTCTTTGCCTTGTTCTAAAACAGGAATTAAATATAAAGAATAGAGAATTTTTAGCATCTTGGTTTGTTTCACAGACTTTAGAAGAACATTTCAGATACAATATATATTTGAAAGACAAATTGAGTTCCCACAAAACCATTTTATTAATATTTTTATAACATGAGAGACAGTGCTATTAGAACAAAATAGACATTTCAAATAATAAATATTTTAAACCAAAATATAGTAAATGATACAAGTTTTCAGAAAAATAAATTCATAACAATCTGAACTATTAAAACTTGAAATAACAGAGCTTTAAAAAAACAATGGTATGCAGTTAAAGGAATTAGAAAAGTTTAGAATACCTGTGATCACTTGGTTATCCTAAAAATACAGATTTCACTTAAACCATTTTAGATAGAGTTGTCACTCTTGTATTTATAAAAATAGATAGTTACAAGCCGGGCGTGGTGGCACATGCTTGTAATCCCAGCACTTTGGGAGGCTGAGACAGGAGAACCGCGAGTTCAAAGCCAGCCTCAGCAATGGCGAGGCGCTAAGCAACTCAGTGAGACCCTGTCTCTACATAAAACACAAAATAGGGCTGGGGATGTGGCTCAGTGGTCGAGTACCCCTGAGTTCAATCCCCAGTACCAAAAAATAATAATAATAATAAATAAATAATAAAAATAGATAGTTATAGTTATCCGTAACTTTTTTACAGAGTAGTTAGCCTCATGGTGAAAAGGAGACATTGTTCATTGTTGATCTTGCTTTAAAAGCTTAAAAAATGTAGCTGGGTTCTGTGATGCACACCTGTAAATCCAGTGACTTGGGGGACTAAGGCAGGAGGATCACAAAATAGAACAATTGAAAATTCAGAAAAAAACAAAACAAAACAATAAAAAGGACTGAGAATGTAGTTCAGTGGTAGAGAGCCCTGGGTACCCAAAAGACAAAAACAAAAACAAATCTTAAAGAATGTGTGTGTGGGGGGGGCAGGTCTGAATGAACCAAGTCCAAACTAATCAGATTTTCTTTAAACAAGTTAGGTAAAAGCCATCAATTGTCTGTCTTTTCTATTACTATTCATTTTGCAGAATTGACTTATAGATTTCAAACAAAGAGGCAAGATAATACACTTCTGAGCTACTCATTGTTGACACCTTTTCAGCACATTAAAAAATATGTAATACGCGAACATGCTGCTTTGATCATTTTAATAAAAACAGTATCTAGAAGAATCTTGTTTAAATAATTTTTAAACATTTCCTGAGTAAATTATTTTTGCCATTTTAAGATAATTAAACACTTTCCTGAATTATTGGAAAAGATATTTCATTCTTCTTGCTTGAGAGGCCATTGTTAGTAAGATATTTATACTAAGCATTTCCACCAGTGGTTTGGATATACCACACACGACTACAGTGAAATAAAACAAAAAATTCCTGAAAGACCCCTTGTTTCCATCTCAATCTATGATAAGATTTCTCTGATTTATGCCAAGTTCTCCTTTGAAATTCACATAGTTCTCTTCCTTTCAGTGTTTACTGAGGTTCTCATTTAGGTAATTACCATTCTAGAGGTTATAACCAACACAAGTGATGCCATTACTTATTCCTTCTCTACTAATCTAATAGGAAATGACTGAGAAAGGGCATTCAATTTATCTACTCAATTTATATTAAGAGATGTTTTTGGAATGTGAATTTATTCCCAGGCTTCAAACACCTTGGCCTTTAATTTGTCAAACTTCAGTGTTTAAGTAAATTAGCTGGTTATGATTAAATTAATTGAACTCAGGGAAGGCTGTGTAAAAGCCTTCATTTCCTCTCATATTTCTGTAAGATCCAGACTACTGAAAAGCAATTAAATTCTGAATTACTCAGTTATCCCTCTAGTACCTATTCTTTGACCTTATCAGTCTCTTGTTTTTCTTCTCTTAACACACCTACGCATTTCCTTACTTTTCTTTTCAGAGAGCTTCATTTTGCCCCACGTTAATATTCTCTGTAATTCTCCTGATCCTCTGGCCTTGAACTGTTCCCTCTTAGTTCAGGCAAGGATGAGAGTAGTGGTATTCAGATGGTTTGGTCAGCGTCCTGAGAACAGTTCATTTCTTAGGTGTAAATTCAATGGATACAGAATTCAGAAAAAAATGTATCAGAATATGAACTTTTAATTCTGTAATGGGAATTATATTCATGGAGGATATATAAAACAGATGTAACATCTGGTCAGCTCATTCACTCCTTGATAATCATGGAATCAGGAGAGAGAAATTTAGTTGTATGAATTGAATATTTAATATTAGGAACTTAAAAAGGCCTGACCACAGTAGGGATCCACCTGTCCAAAATTGGTGCTGTAGTTCCTATTCTTCTGGTCAGTGGTTAGATGGATTAGGTCAGCCTTTTTGCCTCCCAGATTCTGGTGCTTTAATTGCCAGTCAATCTCTTTTTCCCATCTTGTTTATCCAGGCAATATTTTGTTCAGCACATTCTTTGAATATGGTAATACATATCTTTAGCTCCAAATCAACTCTAGCGGGCCTAGAAGTTATTTTTTTCTACCTATTAAAATTTTATAATTTAACCATCAAGTATCAAATTTACTTTTCAGATTTCCATGTCCTCAGGAGATCTCCAACCTGTTTCAAATTGAAACCTCAGTATGTCTGAGCCATTATAGAAGACTATAATATTGGAATTTAATGCTTGTGCTTGTTATCTGTGCCAGAATAAGATTGCATATTTTTGAAATACGGTTTATGCTTGTATGTTTAATGATAAGCAATGTGTTACAAACATTATTTTCTAATTAAATGCTTATCTGCGCGAATTTTGTGCTGATTTGGGCACTAGAGATGACATTTGTCCAAATTCTTCCTGTGTTGAGTATACTTGCTTTGCACATTTTACAATAATAGTATAAAGGCAGAAATTCATGGTAATGTTTTAATGAAATCACTGGTTGATTTAAAAAATTACTCCTCATATTTAAATCATCTTAGACTAAAACAATAAGCTATGAACTGTTACTCTTAAATTGTGTGAAGGAGAATGGCCATGATATTATAGTTTTGTAATAAAACATCTCAAGTTCCATTATCTACATGACTGTTATCCTTCAAAGTAATTGCTCAGGTGTGAATTTGTCTTTTTTTTTTAAAGTGATATTGCAATCAAACAATATTTGGAACTGTCTTTGAAAAAATAGGATAAAAATGAGTGCTGTGTTTTCATGCCATAATTGACTTCAATCACAAAACTTTTCTCCCACCTGGGGGTTTAGCTAGTTCAAAAGGCATGATGCTTAAAGATGTTTTAAGCATCTTATGCTAAAAAATTCACATGTAACCTTGAATGAAGACAAATTTTCACCACTTAGATTTCAGATATTATGGCTCAATATCTGAAAGAAATTACAAAAGAGATTGTCTTGGTCGTTCAGGGAAGCTTCTCTGTTAACCAGCATCCCAACACTATGGTCTAAATAATTCACAAATATGAATAATACTTCTCTCTGGCCTTGTAGTTTATATATTTTTATCAAAAATTGCCTGATTTAGGGTGTCAGGGACTCTAGTAGATGCATTAAATAGTTGGAGACGACCATGTGTATTTCTGAATTGCACAGTCTTCATTTATAAATAGCCTTTAATCTCCAAAACAGTGAGGTTTCAAGGTATGCTGTAGACCATTATGGCTTGCACAGAATACTTCTTGGCTGTGTGGAGAATTCTTGTGATTTGTCCAAGTTTTCTGTGTAAGTCCTGTGTCCTCATATTTATCACCACTGACTCAGCAGCTGTAGAGGGGAAGAAATGGATGGAATGCTCTACCATTGTTCCTACTGATTCACAAGAAAGTAAGAACCCATGGGAAGTCCAGAGATGAGGGGGAATTGAAAGGAGGTGCAGCTAATATGGGAACAGATGTTAGATTATTCTCTTAAGATTCCTAAAGCCAAATAAATGGTATTAGACAATCAAACTCTGTATCACCACTGTAATATTCATTGAAATAAATAGTATTTGTTTCATCCTGACTATATAGAAGAAGAAATAACAGCCCATTTATTTGATTGTGATAGGCAGAAAAATGTTCTCCCAAAGATGTCCATGTCTTAATGAGTGATCTTATAGAAAGAGGGCTTTGAACATGAGTCTGTGTCATTAAGTTAAAGCTCTTCAGGTGGGGAAACTTCTTAAGTTATCTGGTGAGCCCAATGTCACTAAAAGGATACATTTCAGTGTGAAAGAGGGAGACTGGAGATTCAAAGAATCTCAAAGATGTTAAAGGAATCAGAAGAATCATTATGAAAAAGACTGGTCTGGCCATTGCTGGCTTTAAAGATGGAGAGTGAGCAAGAGAGGAATTCAGGGAGTCCTGAGCAGCTGGGGATGGAGGACTCTGGAAGATAATTTTCCATGGAGCCTCTGAGAGGAATACAATCCTGCTGACACCTTGACTTTAGACCAGTGATGTCCGTTCATACTTTTGGTCTCTTGAACTGTAAGATAAATCTAGGCTGTTTTAAGCCATTAAATTTGTGGCAATTTGTTACAGCAGTAACAAGAAACTAACACACTGATGGATGAGCATTTTACCCACTCACATAATCCTAGCCATTCCTTCCTTATAACCATCTTATTTACTGAATGTTGGTAAGATTTCTTTACATGAGTTTTTCATGTGGTTGGTTAAGATTTTTAAAACATTTATAAAGTGAATCCATCCGAAAGAACAACTGAATTAGGGAACAATGTGTTTGAGCTTGTGTTTATCAGTTCATTGAAGACATAATAGTGATGATGAACTGGGTTATAATTTTCTCCCAAGAGTTAATTCCCTTTTCATAACCTTGGTATAAAACTAGACTTCCCAACACTTCTGTAGCTTTTTAATAAATGAACCTTTAAATGTGTCTATGTAATTCTACAGTACTAAAATAGTGCTATGTTTAATATTGCTATGGATAAATGGACCATCTGCTCTGATTTGGAAGCATTTTTTTTGTCTTATAGAGATCTATATATCCATAGTATTTATTTTAACAGCATTTGATGGGATATTTTTAATGAGGTACTTAAAATACAAGGCAAATATGAACCAGAAAATTTTGTAAAAAATTCTGATAAGGAATTAAAAGTTGTTAAGATTTGAAAATAATATAAGGTATAAAATGCATGCCTAATTAAATATATGTTGGATGCACCTCAGTTAAACATATTTGGGGTATTATAACACATGTATGCTATAGAAAATATAAAGTTAATCTTATTTTTTAAAAATACCTTCCAATGTTGTAGTTATTTAACTATCATCAATTGTCTAGTCATTTAAAAAACTTTTTATCAGCCAGGTGCAGTGGCGCACGCCTGTAATCCCAGCACTTTGGGAGGCTGAGACAGGAGAATTGTGAGTTCAAAGCCAGCCTCAGCAACAGTGAGGCGCTAAGCAACTCAGCGAGACCCTGTCTCGACATAAAACACAAAAAAATAAGGGCTGGGGATGTGGCTCAGTGGTTGAGTAACCCTGACTTCAATCCCTGATACCAAAAAAAGAAAAACAGAAACAAAAACAAACTATTTTTATCTGAGTAATGGGCAGTTGGAAATATACTTTCTTCTCCTATTTCCCTAAATTGTCACCAAAGAAAGACCAAGGCAAGAGGGAAGCAACCAGATGGCCTCCTTCCCAGCGTTAGTATGCATTCTGCCTATTCAAAGGTGAGCATCAACCCTTCCTGCCTGGTAAAGTCAAATCAAAGATCATAGGACATGGCTTCTATTGCATACATAGTGTGTTCTAGTTGACATTATTGTATTTGACCCTCCCTAGATCAAAGGTGATTTATGTATAAAGTTCTTATATGCAAGCATTCATTATTTTCCACATGCCCAGAACTATGAGGTTTTGCCAAGAAGGAAAAAAAAAAAAGTTTAAGAAAATCTTGTGAAGAGATGACTAATAAAATTGGGTTTTAGTTTAACAACACTCTAAATAACACAACAGCTTCAAATCTGTATATTAATGTTATTTTCTAGCCAATTACTGGAGACAGTAAATGTTGAAAAATACAAAATAAATAGTGTTAATCCACAGCAATAGAATTTCAAACAAGAACGATAAAAATAGCAAAGAATTAAGGACTGTTCTTGGGATAACTAATAAAAACCCACAAAACTGTTTTTCAAAATGACCTTTTTGTTTGTACTGTCACAGTCACCACTGAAGTAAAGTTGTTTTATTTATTTTTTGACAAAATAATAAAATCTCCCCTTCCCCCAACTGTCAGTTCTTGATTCTTTGAGTACTAGGGAAGTTGTAATTTAATTTTGCTAGGTATAAGAGAAAATGAAATTAGTTCGTAGTTTTTAGTTCAAGATAACTTGAAATAAGTCAAACTGATTTTTACCATGTAATAAGATTTTTTTACTATTTAGTTAAATCCATTTAAAAGTCCTTTATCCAGGAATTAAATTATCTTTGGAAAATATCCCTCACGTAAACACATCCCATTTTAGAAATGAGAAAGTTTTAACTTGGTGCATTTAAGTTATGGACTCAAGATCACACATTAAACAAGTAGAAGCTCTTCCTTAGCACTCACTTCTCTGCAAGTACTGATTGCTGAGAGGCACTAGTGTGGTCATGCTGGTTAGCTGACAAGAAACTGCTGTTTCTTTTGATTGATTACAGCAGCTATTGTGATTGACTGGTGCCCATAACTTGCCAATTGTTACATTGACTATCACCTCTGACTCTATTGCCAATAAGAAGCATCCTACAGAAAATCTGCATGACACAAAAACCTATTTTTCCTGCCCCCTACTATTCTGTTGGTACACCTCTCATGGGAACAAAATTACCTTCCATTTCCTATGGTGGGAACTGATGGAGATGGACTTTGGATTTACCTCTGTCATGCAAATGTTGAACATGTTATGCTTTTATAAATTTAGCCACATTTATAAATATTTCAAATGAAAGGCATCATAGCAATCTAGTTTAAATTCAACACTTATTTTGTAGATGACAGGAAATTCACTTTTGACAGTTGTTAAATTTAAAAATGAATTTTTAATATGGAGTAAATAGCATATGCTTTAATTAGAGCAATGCCTATTAGGTTAGTATCATCCCCACTTGATACATGGATAAAATAAGGGCTTCAGTGACTTTCCAAAGATTACCCCAACTCCTCCTCTGCAAAGTGGGTTATGAATCCTGAAAGGATTTGGGAACTGAAACCCTAATTCATTGTTTTGCTTGTACTATGGGTTTCCTACAGACATGAAAACAGGTGGCTTGGGTCATTGACGTTCACATAGCTGGAAGAAGCATACCTAGGATTCGTATTTGGTATTTGTCAGCAAAAGGTCTTAAATAAATGTCAAATATTGTCGATACATTTCATTAATTTACTTTTATTAATGCCTATTAGTTATATGGAAAGATGAGGTTTAACATACTTGGATCATTTCTACCCGCTGGTAACCTTCTCTTACCCCCTCCTCTGATTCCTCCCCTGATTCCCTTCATTTTCTCTAATACTCTCTCTTTGTAGATAGATTTTAGATCAGAGAAGATTACAAAAGAAGAAAATGTGTAAAAGAGTGTAAAATAAATAGTGGATTTCAAAGACTAATTATTAAAAAATCAAAATATCTGAGTTGTTTTTATTTCAATTATGTGTTAATGCTATTTTAAATAACTTACTTATATTGATTACATGTTTAAATAAGATAAATAAGTTGCTTTATTAAATTAATTTTATATATTTCCATAATGAATGATATTGATAGATAACATCA
Organism: Geosciurus inauris; assembly: GCA_004024805.1. Taxonomy (NCBI): domain Eukaryota; kingdom Metazoa; phylum Chordata; class Mammalia; order Rodentia; family Sciuridae; genus Geosciurus; species Geosciurus inauris. The sequence goes on along the minus strand of PVHX01005036.1, from coordinate 42,570 downwards.
TACACTTTATCAGGTACAAATACATACATTGTAACTGATTAAATCTAACTATCCAATGTATTAGATCACACAATTGTCAATTTTGCAGTGAGAACATATCACATCCACTGTCTTTACCTTTATATTGTTTTTCTTTTTGGTACCAGAGATTGGACCCAGGGACACTTTACCACTGAGTCACATATTCAGCCCTTTTTATTTTTTGTTTTTGAGACAGAATCTTACTAAATTGCTTAGGACCTTGCTAAGTTGTTGAAGCTGGCCTCAAATTTGTGATCCTCCTGCCTTAGCTTCCTGTGTCCCTGGGGTTACAGGTGTGCATCACCACATCCAGCTTTTCTTTACATTTTTCATAAGCACACTATACAGTCATTGGCTATAGTCATCTTTCTGTATAATAGGTCTTTTGAAATTTATCCCTTTTTACTCAACTATAATTTTGCATCCTTTGATGAACATCTCCCTGACTCCTTCTCTGCACCATCCTAGCTTCTGGGAACTACCATTCCAGTCTGCATTTCTGAAATCAATTCTTTTTAGATTTTATGTGAAATCTCTTCCTCTTTTTAATGTGGTTACTAGAAAATCTAAAATTGCACGTGTAGCTGGCTTTATATTTCTATTGCACAGTGCATGGCTAGAATATGAGTTAATAGGGTGAATGGTCAATTAGGAAGCAACTCATGTGGAGTATTTATTGTATGCAAATTTAAATGACAAATAGTACCACTGTCTTTTAAAGTCAATTCTGGCTCACTATTTAAAAAGCTACATCATAGTTTTTATAGTAATTTTAACAGTATCATATTACTACAGTAATATTAGTAGAAAATTAATGGTAATATACTTTTTTTAATTCAGAACCAAGCTTTATCTCTTGTGGATTGTCAGAGAGATTATTGGCCTAGCGATAACTATATAAAAGTTTTAGAAGTTTAGATATAGTTATACATATACTTGCCTTAAATCTTTTAATTGGATGCTAAACCAAACTTTAGGTACTCAATTACCTCAATAAGACATCTGTCTAAAGTGACTTTTAGATGCATTAATGAATACTCGGCTTCACTAGTAGGTAAATAAGAAATAAATTGTTTGAAGTAGCTTTTGCCATCTGTCAGTAAGACAAAAAATAATATTTTGATAGTATCTAATGTTATTCTGGTCATGGATTTCTGGAGAGAACATAAATTATTCCAAATTTTCTGGTGGGAACATCTACAGTGGGCATAAGATTTAAAGAGTTTAACATAGTAGCTAAATGTGAGGTATAATCTGGACACAATCATAAATCATATAATATTGAGAGATAAATTCACTAACTTACTATAGTCTGTAAGAGCACAAATTCTGGAAATAAGCTCCCTGGGCTAGACAACAGATCTTTCATTTGCTGTGTGATTCACTGAGTTACTTAGCCTCTTTGTGCCTCTGCTTCCTTGTTTGTAGAATGAATGCAAGAATAATATTTAGAACAAATAGATATTATGAGATTAAGTAGCTTATATACTGCTAAGTTTTGGGGAACAGAATCTGATCCATATAGAAAATTATATAATTTTAGTCAATAACAATTATATCTGATATATGAACATAAAATCAATCATATTGGATACAAATCAATATTATTATATGTAAATATAAAAATAAATTGAAAGTATTTAGGTAAATATTGGTATATCCACACTATTAAATGATAAGCAGTCATTAAAATGATGTCTGCTGTTTTTCCTCATATGGAAGAGAGTTGATGGTGTATGAGGAAAAAAAAGACAACCATGTAAAAAGCTGTAGTGTTTTTCTGTTTTTTACATAGAAAAGTGACTGAGGGAGTGTGAATATATTTCCATTTACAAACAGAATTTTGCTGTATAATAGTTTGCTTGTTTTATTTTTTAAAATGATTCCAGATTTCTGAATTATGTTTGTCACCAAAAATGCATTTTAAAATCTGAGTCTCAAAGTATTCATTTTTTTTATCCAATAATGAATTATTTAGTTTTGATCCAATAAATGGTTAAGTTATTACTACTGTTGGTTACCTTTCAATTTAGGGAGGTAGATGGCTGATATTTACTAGATCAATTCACTGTAATCCACCTCACCTGAAGCTGTAGGAAGGCGAGGCAAGCTGCTGCAGGTTGAGCAGGGCCAAGGAACACAGGTGGATGGACTGTCACTAATTAGACAGCTTTGGACCATGAATTTTCCAGAACAGAATGCTGCAGAAGTATCTGGCACACTGTTGACTCCACACCAGTGTTTGGGAAAGTATACTGTTATTCTTTATAAATAAAGATAGTAAGACATGTTTCACAATTTGGCAATAGATGTTAAGAATATTATTCATTTCTTAAAAAGGCTGCTGTATTGCAATAAAAAGATTAAAGTGCTATAACTTTGTTGAAATTTTGAGTTATGAAGAGAAAGGGTCATTTGAATTATGGACTGGTGTGGTGACAAAACATTATTTAGTAATTATATTATTTTTATTTTTTAAATAATGATTGAATAAAATGTTTAAATTTTCACAATATAAAAAGTAATGAAATGCAATTTTATTTAATTAAATATTAAAGATATTTCAAGTATAACTGCTAAAAAACACTATAAGTATGAATTTTGTAGGAATTGAAGTGATACTTTAAATATTTTGATAACTTTATTTATACTTGTGCCTTTGATAAAGATTGAAGACCTTTCCTGTGTTGGTGAATTTTCTTGTTTGGATAGTTTTTGTTATGCTATGTGCATGTGTGAATACGTCACAATGAATTCCATTTTTATGTAGATCTTTAATGCACCAATTTAAAAAACAATGAATAGAAGGAAGTAGAAGAGAGTAGAAGAAGGGTACTAGGGAAGAAGGGAAGAGGAGAGGGAAAGGTAAAGTACTTGATATTGAGAATAAGCAAACTCATATGCATTTGATGATTATGACAATAAACCACACTCTCATGTATAACTATAATATACCACTAAAATGTAACAAAAAAAATACTCTGGTAATTTCTTAGGGCATTTTGCTAGTACTTGCTTCAGACAAAAGAAACTAACTTAAACTAACTCAAGCAAAAACAGGAATGTGTTGTGTCATGTAATTGAAATGTTCCTGGCTTCACACTCAGATGGATCCAGCGGCTGAAATAATGCCATCAGAACTCAGACTGATTTGGTCACCCTTGTTCTGTACAGGATTCATCCTTATGTAAACTGCCCTCATATGGCTCTAGACATTCAGTTTATTAGTTTCAACCCTAGTAGAAAGAGGATGAACCTCGTCTCGGGAGAGTTTCCGAAAAGTCTTTCAGTAAGCATTACTGGTTCTGATGCCCTGGTTTCTTCATCTTTTTCCCCACATTACTTTAACAGGCATTAAAAATACAGATATTGCTGGGAGAGGGACCCCAAAAGAACATCATGAAGGTATTAAGGGAATGAAAAGAGCAGATAAAACCAAAAATATCCACCATACTTAAACAAATGTCATGATAAGCAAAATTAAATTGAAAAGACCAGTTGTTTAAGAAAATAGAGCAGGAGTTAGTCAACTGTGGCCCTAGGATCAAATGAGCCCCCACAGTCTCCTTTGGTAAATAAAGTTGTATTGGAACACAGCCCAAACTCTTTCTTTTGTGTATTATCATTGGTTGCTTTTGAGGTACAGCGACAGAGTTGAGAAATAAAAACAGAGGCAGAATAACCCTCACACCTAATGTATTTATTATTTGGCTTTTAAAATAATAATAATAATAAAAACTTCGGTGAGCTCAAAAATATGTTTATGGGGAAAAGAGTCGAAATAAATGGGTGCACTTTAAAAGAGTAAAAGCAATTTGTGAGAGCATCCGTTGTTAAAACAAGAACAAGACAATGTTGTGGTTTTTGAACCTGTTCCAGTAGGATTTTTTTTGTTTTTTGAATCACCTGTTTTAATAGTTTAGGGCACATTGCCACAGTTGCATAGGAATCTGCTGAATGAGAATGTTCTATGAATTTTATGTTCAGTTTGTGTGTAGATTTTTTTTCTTGAACCATTTTATTGGTTTGAAATTTACACTCCAGTTTATTTGTACTTGATATTACTGTTTCATTTTTTGAAACTTCTGCAAAAGTATTTGATTTTATCCATTTTTAAATAAATTATCATGATGCATAAATATACTTTTTCTGACAAAAAGTGCAACATATCATTTCTTTCTGCACCACCTTGAGTCTTGCCCAATTAGAAAGCAATTCATAATATCACTTCTAGATGGAGAGGATATCTGTATTTTTTAGTATCTTATTTTTGAATCATTGCCATTTATTTTTCTACTAAAAACTACCCTCAGAATATTGGATACTTTGAAAATAATATTTCAGCATTTCTTCATTTTTTTTATATAAATAGGTGAACTTGGATGTTACTTCAGTTATTCCTGGTGAGTAGGGTTCTTTCTATAGGAAATGTGGTGACACATATTACCCACTAATATAATTGCACATGGATATAGGTGCAGTTGTTTCCTCTGTGTTGAAATGGGAGATGTTACACAATATACTTTACTGTACATCCTGTACTGTTATAACTGTGTGAGCCATGACAGTGAGCCACAGAAAAAGATGAAAGAAATGTGGACATTCAAATGTTGATGAGAAAATACATGAACTTATTAAAATGTTCCCTAACATTTTAAAAAGAATTTTTAGAATTGCACTTCCAGTTTGTTTTAAGTATGAGTGATATGACTGGTTGAAAATGATATTATACTTTGAAGCAACATAAAATGTTTACATTAAGCACCTTAGCATTGAATATGGTAATTGATTTGTTATTATCTAAGATGGATCTATTGAAAAGATTGTAATGCCAACCACATAGGTAATTTAAAATGTTCTAGTAGCTATTAAAAATATAAATATAAGTAGGTAATTTTATTGTATCTCATTTAATACACAATGCCAAAAAATATTTTCATTTACATACTTAATAGTATTAAATTATTAATGATATATGCAGCATTTTTATTCTAGATATTTGCAATTTGGTTTATATTTTATATTACTAATACTTCTCAGTCTACATGCTAACATGTATCAGAAGTACTTTATCTGTATTGAGATTTCCTACAATTTGTAGTTGAAAAAAGAGAACACATACCACTTCATTGCTAACATATCTAAAATTTTTGTCATAGCTAAATGCAATAATACAGTTTTATTTAAATTTAAATTAACTAAATTAAAAAAATAAGCTTAGTTTTTAAACTATGCTGGCTACATTTTAAGTGCTCAGTAGCTACATGTGATGAACATTGAATGATGCAGTTGGAGGATATTTTTTTTTTTTAATGTTTATTTTTTAGTTGTAGGTGACAGAATATCTTTATTTTATTTTTATGTGGTGCTGAGGATCGAACCCAGTGCCTTATGCGTGCTAGGCGAGCACACTACCACTGCGCCATAATCCCAGCCCCCTGCAGTTGGAGGATATTAATCAGTCATTCTAGGTCATAGTATATAGTCATATAGATCAAAGTATTCAAATCATATTTGCAGTTTGCTTGTAATAACATGTAAAAAGGATATTCCACAATGTGCCAAATATAATGAAATATGAAAAACGAATCCCCACACTAAGACTTGATTATGTATGTTCTGTTGATAATGGGACATTCACAGACTCTGGATTTGAATTAGGTGCCATCTTTTCAGGGGTACCTCCTTGTTCATGGTCACAGAACCTGGGCCACAATGGTGTGTTTGTTCAGAGTTGGATAGGCTACATTTAAAAATAATGTAATTCTTTACTGGAGTAACATTTCCTTGAAGTGTGCTGTTTACATTTTTTTAAATATGGAATGTACCACAATTTCATGTCAGGATGTTTGTGGGACCTCAGTCTAAACTACTTCTGACTCTTGGGAGGTCATGGAGGGTGGAGAGTCCAGGCCTTCAAGACCAACCCTATGTTTCCCACAGGAGAAAAGAAGACCCTGCTTCTTTCCTAAGTTCTATTTGTAACCCAGTCATTAGGTTTGCTGCAGTCTACGAATCAGAGCAAAGCCAGAGTCCACAGAGAGCTCTTCTTTCTACATCTCCTGTAGACAGACTGAAATAAATGAATTCATAGTTACATATGCAGTGTGTGTGATACACCTTGATGTTTGTTTGGTTTAGATTGACTTTTTGATATCCTGAGGTAAGGAAATTTGATGTAGAGGTATTATGCCACTAATTAATTCTCACAGCTTTGTAAAAATTAAATCCAAGTGTACTTCCTGCCCCAGTAGGGATGAGATGGTTCATCCTCAAATAGATGAACTAGATAAATTTATTTCTCACTAAAAAAAGAGCAATTCATTAATGACAAAGCATGAATGTCAAGAAACTATTTTTGCTTCATGGTAAAAGGACTTAAAGACCTGGTCCAGTGTTACAGCAGTTTAGGAAGGTAGCCAAGAATAGAAGTTATGTCAAGCACCTATTTTTTTTTCAGGTTTTAAATGTACTGAGAACTCAGCTATTGTTAAGTTTTTAAAAAAGTAGTTTACAAATGCTGAGCTTTATTATAGAAAGTTTTCTACTAAAAAAAGCTATTAGCAGATAAAGCACACATCAAAGATCTTAAGTGGCCAAGTGTAAATGGTTTTTCAATATTCTATTCAATTTCCCTAAAAAACAAGCAAGAACAGGCAAACATTTTGTTGTTCCTTGAAGTTTAGCTGGTAAAAATTTCAAAAACATATATTTACTATGAGACCTAGTCTTAAAAATGTAGAATATGACCATGTATCATGAAAATTTTAAGTAACTTATGAGAATGTGTGAAGAAATTTGAACAATGAATAGACCACAGTGAATCTCACCATCATATATATCCACAAGACACTAATTAAAAAAGAAAAAACTAAAAGTAATTAGCAGAAATATCTGTAGAGTAGAAGGAAGGAATGAGAAGGAAAGAGGAGAGGGAAAGGAAAAGTACTAGGGACTGAATTAGAGCAAATTATATCCCATGCTTTTATAATTATGTCAAAATGAATTCTATTGTCATGTATACTTGAAAAGAACCAATAAAAATAAATAAATAAATTTGGGCAAGTAATTCACAGAAGGATTTCCACTCTTTTTGATCAGTACTGTTTTAGAGTAGTAAGGGTCCAAGATGAGGAAAGGTATATATAAAAAGAAAAAGCTCCCTGCAACAATTGAGAAGTTCAAGGAAACAAGTTCCTTTGTTATAAGAAAAAAATAAAATAAAGGTAGTGTCAAAATTTGAAGGGGAACTTGATTACAAATCAATAGGATAATGATTTGAGTTTACTTTCAGCTCAGGAAGTTTGAAAGTCTCTGAGATAAGGGGGAAACAGTGAAAATGAGGAAGAACATTCTGGAAAACAGCTTGATTCTAAGTCACTATCTAAAGTTAAAACTGAAATGTAATACTGAACAATCATGAAGGACAGATAGTCTATCACAAAAAGATTGGCTTGTGCTTGTTCAAAAAATAGATGAAAGAAATGCTTATTTAGTTCTAGGAAACTGAGTAATGGAGGTCCATAAATTTTATTGATAAAATTTCTTTCAAAGGAAAGAAATCAATTCACCCCTCTGGGCCAAACAGGGCACATAGTGATTGCAAACTGTCCTCATTTCAAAATGGGGAGAAAGGCTGCTCTTTTTGTAAAATACTCAAGGATAGGTGAAGATAAAAGCATGACTGATAATGCATTTGTTGTATTTTTAGCTAGGGAGAAAGAAGCATTATTTATTTATTTTTTTTGGTACCAGGGATTGAACTCGGGTACTCAACCACTGAGCCACATCCCCAGCCCTATTTTGTGTTTTATGTAGAGACAGGGTCTCACTCAGTTGCTTAACTGCCTCACTATTGCTGAGGCTGGCTTTGAACTCACAATTCTCCTGTCTCAGCCTCCCTAAGTGCTGGGATTACAGGCTTGAGCCACCGTGCCCGGCTAAAGAAGCACTATTAAAATGAACTCTTTTATATTTCTGGTAGACAGAGGATATTATATGTAGATGCTCAACCAAGCATCTACATGACATATGTACAATATGAAACATGACTTTTTATGTTTGTAAAAATTAAATCCAAGTGTACTTCCTGCCCCAGTAGGAAGTACATATGTCATGTAGAATATGTAGAATATGAAACATGACTTTTTACCAGTGGCAAAAAGAAAACATTTTCAAAACTCCTTCATCCATTTAGAAATTAAAAGATTTTTAAAAAATTGCAATCATCTCTCAGTGTCTATGGGTGATTATTTCTAGGACCCCTGGATACTAAAATCCAAATGCACTTTAGTCCATTGTACAAAATTGTGTAATATTTGCATAAAACTCACATCCTCTTATATACTTCAAATCATCTCTAGATTACTTATAATATCTAGTATAATATAAATGCTATGCAAAGAATTGTTTGATTGTATTTTATTAGGAAATAATAACAAGGTAAAAAACATCTGTGTATGTGCAGCACTGATCCATTTTGCTTTTTAATCTATGGTTGGTTGACTTCACATGTAACAGTGGTTTATTTTATGTTTTGAATGTAGCCTTTGCTGCTCTGCTACTGCAACTGATTTTTAAAATGGTAATGTTTCTTTCTCTTCCTCTGTCTCTGCTCCTAATTTTTGCCCTCCTTAATGTCAGGGGAAACAGGATTACCTTTCTTCCCCATTTAAGGCAGCAGATGTATCTGTGGTTGAGTACACATTCACCATAGGAACAAAGTAACCTAGACTTTGGGATAGTACCAAAGATGTCAGAAATGACTGTCTCCCAAATTAACAAGTGAATAACAACTCCAACAGAGAACATGGAATGTAGCCTTTGAATCACCTCTTGAAAAGCTCCCTGTTCCTGGTGATGGGCAGAATCACAGCCTCTGGGACAGGAGTCCTCCGATTCTCCTTTGCTAGCAAAGCAATAAAACTTTTTTCCTTTTTCTCAAAGCTGTGTCTTTATTATTGGATTGGCATCCAGGATAAGGACCAAGCTTTCAGCAACACACATAAGTGGAACCTATGGATACAAAAAGCCAACTATACCTGAAATGGTACAGATTTTCTGAGTGACTCTATATTAGTTGAGATCAATTTGTTCTGATCACCAATTTGTTTAAGAGACTAGTCTGAAAAGGCTTTACATTGTCTAAAACTTCTGACCTGCTAAAAACATGAACAATAGAAATAGTTAAAATTTATTTTTTCAAAGTTTACAGAAAACTTAATAAAATGTTACAGAAATATTAGGAGTATTTCTGTGCTATTTTGAAAAACAATCTTGTCTTTCCCTTTCTTTCTATAGGGCTCAGATCTTCTTTGCCATTTTTTTCCCTTATATTCAGTCACAGTTGTCAAACAACTCTTCATTAAAATAGAATGGAAAGTCAATCAGTACAAAGATTTTTGTGTCATTTGCGACTGGTTTATCACAGATTAGAACATTGCACAAAACAGTAACTCATGTGGTGTTTTCTGAAACATGTTAAATGTATGCTACTATATGCAAATATTTCAGTTAGGTAGAAAAATTAATATGAAGAATGTAATCTGCTTATAATTTTGTGCAAAGTTAGAAAAATTATGATTGTAATAATTTTTTTTTCTATTTGCCTCAACAAATGTTTTCAGTGAATAGTGTGTACAGCTTCTGAAAATTTGTTTTTTTTCTGTTATGTTTGATAACATGTATTTAAATGCAACTTTTGAGAAAAATAAATAAAAATTAA